>CM045456.1:25114067-25285912 GCA_024666655.1 Dascyllus trimaculatus | reverse complement strand
ATTCACATTCGCAGGAATACTTGTCAAGGCCTAACCTGAGGGCATGGTATTTCTGGATTTACAGTATCTCACACTGAACTGATAAAAGGGAAGAAAACTTCATATTTATCAGATGCCAGTGTTGTGGTACCGCATGGGCCACTGCTGCACAACACTGCCAAGAATGACTATTGAATGCAAGGAACTGCACACACATTCACACACACAGAGGCTGCATATCATTTGTGCACTCTTGGCTGCATCTTAATGAGCAGCTCAGTGAGTAATTAACCTGCAGATAACCTGCTTTGAGGCAATAAAATTGGTCCTCCAGAAGCTGGAAACAAGTCTGCAGTACAGAGATTCTTACAGGTCAAAGAAAAGTACTGCAAATGCAGCAGACTGAGGTCTTTTTCAACCCAGAGAGAGAGAGAGAGAGAGAGAGAGAGAGTCAGGATAAGCCTGGGGCAATTCTGTCCACAAAAAAACAGTATAACAAGCCCTTCTTGAACTACGAATGATTAAAGCTCCAATGTATGTGATTTGAATTTCTGGTTTTGGCAACTCCAAGTGGATGGATCAGAAGAAACACAGCGATTCATAGGGATATAGCTGATGTGATACTCTCTCTATATATATATATAAATGATTGTTTCATTTTTGATTGTTAGAATTTAGATTACATGAAGGTCTTATTTGTGTAATTCTTTTTCTGACATGCCATAACTCGATAGAATATAGTGATAGCAATGTAGTTGGCGTGTATTTATGTACGCCGATCACTGCCCTTATACATAAGCAAGTCTACATTTAAGTCTGGAATGTTTATAACTTTATCTCCAATAGCAACACACAATCTACAAACGAAAGTTCTTCTGCTGAGGCACAACAGGCTTTAATAACAGTGTTTACCATGTCATGACAGCGTTTAGAGCAAGTGGCTGCAATTCTGTGGATGTAATTCAAGCTTCAATACTGAAGGTTATCTTTATTGTTCACATAATCGCAGATTACAAAGAGGGAATATCAACAACAACATCAACAATAAATCGCAAAACCAATCCAGAATGCAGCAATTCAAATCAAGAACAAGTATTTTAAGTGTGCCAGTGTGCCGAGGTAGTGAAAGGAACACAGCCAGAGTGATCATTTCCATTAAATCAAAGGCAAATGGGATGAAGAAGAGTCCTTCAGACCGCCAAACAGGTGCCCTCTAAAAGAACGGCCTGAAAACATTAGTTCAAACTGCTCATGGAGCTAATGGTTCTGGATTTCCAATATGGCCTGAGCCCTCCTAAGGACCTTAATGTTCTAAATAATCAAAAGCTTAATTAACTTCATCCCGGGATCTTACAGGTCATTTTAACAAGACTTCCACTTTGGTTTTGGAATATGATTACCAAATATAATCCTGTTTTATTGTGCATTATAATTCTGTTTGTCTGATTTTAATTCCACATGCCCTCTAATTAATCAGCATTTAGTGACAGTTTAACCAAATTCCATCTGTGGATGATCACAGAATACACAAGCAGTCATTATTCTCTCGGTAATGGTAATGGATTTTAATACTACAGTTCCCCGGATGTGAAAATAAAGAGAAAGGCTTAAAGGCATATTCAAATGGCTTCTTGGTGAAAATATGATTAAAGAATTCATTCTTCTAATTAGCTGAATATTTAGAAAACAGTGAAGATGAGCTGTCAAGAGCAGAGCACCCAATGAGGATTCAACGTGCTAATGTAAAATTAATTATCCGATTCAGATGTCTGCACCTGCTGAGCAGCTCAAATAAGAGGTAATAAAATGGAAAGTCTTCTGACAAATTTACAGTGTCAGCACAGTTTGATACGTGTCTGTCCACATCAATCACAGCAGAAGCAGAAAATCAGCCAACAGAATCGCTGTGTAGATGAATAACGTATCCGACACAGACACACGATACATTATACATTGTGGTTTCACTACATTATACTGCAAAAACCCAACCTTTTATCCTAAATTAAACTTAATCCCTATACGTGAATTTAAATTCTGATTCTAATTTTAATCTTAAAGAAGTCATACTGGCAATCTAGATATAACCTTATATCAGGATGGGCAAAATTGTCCAAATTGGATATTTCCAACATGTGTAAATTCACTTAGAGTCCTAACAGGAAGAAACATATAGATACAATATATGTGGTCTAAATTCAGTAGTCATAACTGTTTGATTGAGCTAAAAAGTGGCCTCTACCTTACAAACAATACTGAAGCACTTGCCTGGATCCGGGGCTCTCAAATAAGCCAGTGTCTCAGAATTCACCATTCTATAATAAAACACCACAGACTCTGTCAACAATTCAGCTCCTCTATCAGGCGCAGGAGATTAAACAAGGCTCCCTGCCCTCGATGTGAACTCTCTTTAAACCAAGATTTGTGACAAAGCTGACCCGGGGGTTTGGGGGGTGGGGGGAATCATTTGCCTTTCATATCAGGACAGTATTAACACTGCAGATCAGTGACAATGTGAGACCCTAAATCACACTGCGAGCACAAGCTCACCTAAGCATGTATGCCTTTTCTCATTAAACATTATAAAGACAGTGAACGGCTAGAGAAAATAAAGCTAGTTTATTATCACGTGCCACATGGGAGTGTGTGTTCCAGACCTGTGAAAAGCAACGATGAGCTGTTTGTCAAGTACCACAATGACAAGCCCAGAAAGATTTTCTGCTCGAGAGAATAAAGTGCACCTAATACAGGGCCCTGCTGTGACCGAGCTTACCAGGGTACATGCACTTCCACTTGAGAGTCACAGTCACACTGGTTCGAGAAACACACACACACACATGCAGAGCACAGACAGTGCAGCAGCCAGTGGAAACTGAAGATCCTCTGTCGCTCTCTCTCTGGGTAAGGTGCAATTTGACAACAGGAGCTATCGATTCAGCTGCCTGCAGGCTTTTTATAGAATCCAGCACCATCATTACGACTCATAGCCCAGCCCAGCCTGCCTCTCCGCCTGCCTCAGTGCCTCCCCATCCAGGCAGAGACACTGGGTGAAAACACAGAAAGCGGGGTGAAAGTCGGAGCAGGAGAGGGGAAGATAATGACGGCTATCGTAAACACAGTTAAATGAAGGGGAATGTGAAGAAAGACATGAGGGGATGGAGGAGATCGAGAAGGAGAGAGAAACACTGGAGGCTGTGGCCAACGATAAAATGGAGCGTGAGAGCGTTAGTAGCAAAAAACATGAAAAAGAGATATATTAAAGGAGATACAGAGGAGGGTGCAGACAAAAAGAAAGCTGAATTGTGCAAAAATGGACCATTATCGTCTGTCTACATGCAAAATAAATAAAAAAGGATGAGGGATGCTGCACAGAGCAAAAACAATAAACAACACAGAATGCGCGGCTTAATAGTGCTTGTATATGCAAAGGCTTCCATAAATTTGTGAAGGCTTTTGTGATGTGCTGAGGTATTACAAAAAGCTTAAGCGAGGTTTTAAGACCTAATGTTAGGTAACATATCCAGCATCGCTTTTTCTACCTCAGTGTTAAAAAGAATTAAAACATGTCTTCAATGCCTTTATAAAACAGCTTAGGGGCGCCTTGCTGTAAACAGACATATAATCCTTGATGCATGAGGACTAACATTAAGAGATGAGTGCACGTGAATATGCAGAGGAGTGACACATGTTAGCATAAGATTTGCTTTGTATTCCATATGTAGATTGTGCATGATTGTATTGTTTAAATGCACATATGCCTGTCATGAATGCCTGTTTGATCAGAATCTTAGGGACGGAATTTGTTGATCTCAGTCTGTCAGTCAAATCAGCTTATCTAAAATACAGCATTTGTTATGATCAGCTCTTCAATCGCTGTTCCACTCTTCTAAATTGCAGATGGACAGAGTATCTTTTCAAAAGGAATGGATCCATTTTACTTGTACAAAAATGATCTTTTTGTTTTGTGCTATTGATATTTGCTTTGTGTAATCTGCCAATTTATGATGTCAGCTCACTGCATCGCTTATTATCACTTATTTGACTATCAGCTTGTCTTGGTATAAACACCACTGATTCTGTGTATGCACTTGCTAACTGTAACACTCCCTGAATGTCACATAACATGCAGCCAATAATAATTAGTTGTTATCACAAAGCAAACTCCACCCCTCGCAGAAAAGGGTTTACCTAGAAGGCAGTTTCAGACTGAATAATGTGACTTAGAGTTTGACAGTGCTCAAGGCTACTGTGAGGTTTAATCTGTGTGTGTGTGTGTGTGTGTGAGATCCACCCACAATTTTGTATACACTGTTTTTTATCACTCAATAGGAACTCTGCCAGGTGTTCAAAGGCTGCTGAGAGGATGTGCAGTAAGCAACTCTCACAGAAAAAAGGTTGGAAGTAGGCAGCCAAACAAATACCAAGTACAAGACGCTTGTTAAAGTGAACCCTGACCTACTGCAGTGATTGTGGCCTTGCTCTTGGAGACACTAAGGATCACTGCAGCTCATGAAGGTACTGTGTAAACATGATGTAGACATACTGTATATATTTATGGCATACAGATTATGATTACACTATTCAGTGCCATGTATGTGAACATTACCTTGTCTGTGCTCACCAAGAACACTTAGGAGGACTATATGTGGTTTAGTCTTTTGCGGTGTATCTGTCACAGTGCTGACAGGCAGTATGTTAAACGTTTGGAGCGCATGTGCTTGAAAATAACATAATGAGTCTGCAGCCATGCTAGTGGCTCTATGAAGCTGCGCTTTGGCACAGCGGTGCTTTGAGTAAAATGGCAATATCAGCATGGAGACACACTCAAAATGATAATGTGAGCTGCTGCAAGTTTACAAAGGTCACCAACTTAGTATAGCATAAAGGCATGTTAGTCTGCTAACTAGCACTGCATGGCTAAAGCTGAGACAAACAACAAACAAACACAAAAACAATCTAGTGTAAAATTCTGCCAGTGTCTGATGTGGTGCCAAAAAATACTGTAAAAGTAATGAAAAATATCCATGTCATAAAAATTCAGTAATTTTCTAGATTTAATATAAAAGATTGTGTATATTTTCGGTGTATTTGTAGTGAATTAAGTACAGTTACATGGGCAAAAATGATGAAATTATCTATTATCTATGACATACACTTAATTAATTTAATTACTTAATTAACTATGACATACATGCATATAAAATTATATAAATATATATGAGCGTATAGGTATCATACTGATGAAAACATTCATTCAACACTGTGAAAAGGTATATGTTTAAACAGATAAATATATGGAAAATTACAAAACTTATTTTTTTCCATTTGTTATCACTTATTTTATGTAATTCCAAAAATACAAAAACAGTTTTGGTGGAAATATTTTGTGCAGTTGCAATTAATTTGTTAAAAAAAAAAAAAGGAAATTCGGAAGTCATTTTACATTAGACATGCAATTGTACAATATATATACCTTTTAAGTGTACTGATATATTCTTGTATTTTAAACATGGAAAAAACTCAAAAGATAAAAAGAAAAAAATTGATAAAATCCCCCTTCTTTTTTTACAGTGTAGAAACAATGATGACAGTGGCTTTCAATTAAAGATTGATCAAAAAGATGTCTCTAGCTGAGATCATGCATTAATTTGCATATCTATGTAGTATGTATTTCATCTGTAGCTACAATTACTTTAATAGTCCAATAAAATCCCTTATAATTAAAATCTAATCAGTTGCTGACCATGAATAACTGTCATCCAATTCTACCATATTACATTTTAGTAGGACATTAGAATGTAATAGCAGATAGAGCTCATATTGAGATGATCAAGATAAGAGTGTGTACCAAAACTTTCCGAAAAAATGAAAATATCTTGTTCTGATACAATTTAATTTCATTTTTACCGGAAATGTTTCACAAGGTTTATTGATATGTTTTCCACCCACAGAAAATTACCTCACTCAGCTGTTCAAATGTGAGAATCAAAAAGAAGAAGAAGGAAAAAAAACACAACACCTTTTCCAACCTAGAGTGGCAATATGAACATTTTGATAACCATCTTTTCCTCTGAATACACAAACATATTCCTCCATTTCATCCAAATGGCCTGTTATTTCTGAGATAGAATTTTCCTGCTGATTGGTTCTCTGATGAGCCAAGCTTATGTCAGTGCCGATTGACAATCACTTTAGGTGTCAAAACACCTGTCCTGCTTCAGTGCTGAGTATTGGCCAGAACCTGCAGTGTTTTTGCACTTGTCAGAGCTGCTCCCTGTGGTGCTGCTTCGGGGCCATCAGCAGTGTGAAAGCTGTCTGTGGAGCTCACTCATGCTGTTAGTAACACGTGTCGCCAGTCACTGACTGACATTGTCCACTCAGGAGTTGTTTTTATATAAGCACTTACATACATAAATCACATTCATCTTTGCTGTTTGTTGCTAGATCTTAGAGGCTGGATGATAATGAAGCTGTCTTTGTTCCCCTAATTGTATGCACACAGATCTAATGTTGATGGTGAACAATTTAGTCCTACTGTTAACAGTGGCTGTAAGCACATCAGTTTTTAATCTAGTCTCTGCTGTTTTTCCTGTGCTAGAAATTCACGGACTATATATGGGGGTACTTATGAGCCACTCTAGAATTTGTAGTTGCCTTGTGCACAGGAAGGCCTATCAATTAGTCATGTGAGTGGTGTGCTTGAGTTTGGCCGCTAGTGTGTGGTAAAAACGTCATGTGATTCAGTCTAAGCAGTTCATATAAACACACCAATCAGGCATAACATTATGACCACCTGCCTGATATTGTGTTGTTCTACTTTATGTGGTCAAAAATGTTCTGAACCATTGGGCATGGACAAGAGGACCTCTCAGGGTGTCCTATGGGGTCTTGAACCAGGATGTTGGCACTGGATCCTTTGCCTACTCTGACTTGTGCAGTGGGGCCTCTGTCAATCAAACTTGTTCCACTGCATCCTGTTGATGCTTGATCACAATGGGGTGTAGGAAGTTTGGCGCTCAAATCAACATCTTGGGCCATTGTGTGGTAAAATGTGTGGCAATGAAGTGAAGATGATGAAGAAATTCTCTGCCGATCCTGTCTTGCTCATATATAAAAAAGTTTATTAAAACAAGAACAGAATCTCTGGCACCAGCTGGTTGCCAGCGTGAAGATTCAAAGCTAAACAGAATCAACCCCCAAATACCCTTTTCCACTGGCTTATATAGGGGAGTGTGTTCAAGAAAGAAAGATAGGATATTGGTACATATCAGAAAGGGCAAAGGGGGAAAAAAACACACATCCTATGTAAGGTCAAATGTTTTCATTACCCATTGTCTTAAACATTCTGGTCCCACGAGCCTAAAAGCCCAACAGACCATGAGACACATGAGACACCTTAATTGCCATGTTCCTCAACTTGTTCCTGATTGTTTGATGTTTTTTCCATGTGATGGGGTGCATTTTCCTGCAGGGGTAGGCCAGTGACATTTGGGATTGTCATTTGCGTGATGGAGTGTGCTTATTCTGGGGCAATGTTTATTTGGGTGTCTAAGTCTAATTAACACAGATGGCAAATCCCAGAGTTTTCCAGCAGAACAACACATAGTACCAATATGATCAATGTTATTCACTTCACCTGTCAGTGGTCAGAATGTTGTGGCTGATCAGTGTATATATAAGTTTCACACCTTTCATATGTTTGAATTTAATACATTTTCCGTGCTGTGAATTTTTCATGGCCAAGGATCTTACCCAAATTGAGGGTCTCAGGATTGTGAGTGTTTTGTGATAGCAAGCTATAATAATACAACTGATTTGACCCAAATTGCATTACTAAGCATAAGTGATTAACAGGTCTTTGTCTGGCTTCGTGTCACAACACTCATTTTCTCCTCTGAGTTTCGCCACCAAACTGCTCCCTTTGTGTGGCCCTTGGTTTCATCGTGCCTGAAGTCTCACGTTGCTTACTTAAATGAGCTAAACAACCTTGTCACTGAGCAGAAAATAGATCAGCTGTCAAAGGCAATCATGTGGCGGAGGGGAGGGCAGGGGTTTAAAACACCCCAGGAGCTGCAATCATTGACCTGTCATTTAAAGAAGTGCTCCATAATGCGTGTCTGTTTGGCATCATTAAGTGTTCTGCAGTGCTTATCAAGTGCTTTTAGGAGTTACATGTGAGACACTAAGTGGAAAAGTCACCAGACACATGTAATCACTAGTGTATAACTATGAAGTAGTACGGTACATGTTTCCAGTGTGCATTTGTGAGTCTTACATGCACAAAAGTTCACAGACCAGACTGAAACACCAGTGCAGTCGTTGCCAGGTATTTACTGTACACATTTCCAATAGTGGCACATTATTACTTGGCTCATACAACGGTGATTGCTTAAGGCAGTCGCCCAAACACTGTGGTCCTCCCACACGCACACGTCTTCAAACAACCATGTGTAACGAGGTTATATTATGCTATGTGAACAGTCCTTACACTCTGCTCTTGGATCTATAGCCTCATATGGAGGCTGCGATTCTTCCTCCAATTGCATCAAAACCGGTGCCATGTGAGAGCCGATGACGGGTTTGCAGATCCTGATAAGGTTTTATTTGGAAAGATTTTATGTTAATGGATTTTGTTCATCTTCACATAATTGATCCAGACAGATCAGGATGTAGTCAACCAGTCATCAGGCCACTGTACAGAATATTCTACTTAATGGAATCCAAAGTCTGAACACACTCTGCATCAGATACAAACTACCATTATTCTGTGCAACTAAAAATCCTGAGTTATCATTTTATTGAAATGATATAGAGTGCATGATACAGTGCAGTTTTTGGCTTTGTTTTTCGCAGGCTACAGCACGACAAAAGTTGGATGCCCTACTTTCTAAATTCTCCTCTGAAATTCATGTTGTATTTTTTCTTGCTTTTCTCTCACTCTCTCCTCTCTCTTTCTCCTTTTCTATTCTTTTTTTGTATTTTTTACCCCTTTCTCTCTATCGCTTTCTCTGTTCCTTTTAGTAACTGCTTTGAAATGTAAACTGTGTGGTTGACAAATGGTGAGTCACAATGTGGGAAGATAAATCAGCCCGACTCTGCAATGCTGCCAAGAACCTATCTCTCTTTTCCAACCTCTCTTTCTCTCCTCCTCTCCTTGCAGGCGTCTTTGCGTTCACCCTTGTGTTCACACATGTACACCTACACCAATCGCCTGCTCTACACTCGGAGGCGAGCATCCTGTTTCTAAAGAGCCTACAACATCGCGTCCAACCTCGCTTTCTCCTCTCGCTCGCACACACACGAAGTGTACGCACCATACATGTTTGGAACGCTTGCACGACTACACATAAACAGGCATGTAGCGCTGACTTCATAACACCGTCTGTATGTTACAGTCTCTTTAAAGCTGCAGGCGGTATTACAGAAGAGATTAGAGTGCTGTTGTAGAGAGGCATGACTCACTCACCCCAAATGTTTAGAGCAACCGGAGACCAAACATCCTATTAAATGGAAGGGAACAGAGGGAAGGAACATTGGACAGAATGCGAAAATAAGTAAAACAGCTGCAATATGATAAGACATGATGGCAGTGATGGATCAAAACATCTTAGAAAGTAATCGTGATGAATATCAACCAGGACGTTAATGACAGTGAGTATAGTAGCTCTAATAGCTCATTATGATCCAGATGGCCTTGCTAACATGACATTGCTCATGACATTGGTTCTCATCCCCCACAAATGACATGCTGCTTAGACCCAGGATACCCAAAGTCAATCAAAACTGACCTTTAAAGCTTTCATGCACCAGTTTTACAGTCAACAAAACAAAGACCTACGATTATGAAGGCACAAAGGGGAAACACCAAAAAGAGGTAAGATCTAATCTGCTCAGCTGACACTACAGAATTCATTACAGTTGCCCCAAACAAACACTGAATAAGAAACAGCGCTTCACGTATACACCGATCAGCCACAACATTATGACCACTGACAGGTGAAGTGAATAACATTGATCACATTGGTACTATGTGCTGTTCTGCTGGAAAACCTTGGATTTTAACATCCATGTTGATGAGACTTAGACACCCAAATAAACATCGTCCCAGAACAAACACACTCCCTCATGCAAATGGCAATCCCTAATGTCACTTACCTACCCCCACAGGAAAATGCACCCCACCACATGGAAAAAACATCAAACAATCAGAAACATGTTGAGGAACATGAAAGTCACCCAACATGTTGATTTGACCTCCAAACTTCCTACACCCCATTGTGATCAAGCATCAACAGGATGCAGTGGAACAAGTTTGATTGACAGAGGCCCCACTGCACAAGTCAGAGTAGGCAAAGGATCCAGTGCCAACATCCTGGTTCAAGACCCCATAGGACACCCTGAGAGGTCCTCTTGTCCATGCCCAATGGTTCAGAACATTTTTGACCACATAAAGTAGAACAACACAATATCAGGCAGGTGGTCATAATGTTATGCCTGATTGGTGTATATGTCGGGGCATTTAGCATCCTATTCAGATTGAATGTTTTCTTTAAGTTCCGGTTCCACTTTCTCCAAGCAATTTATCTTGTTTTTCTTCTTGCTCCTGTTTTACAGTCAGAATGCACCAGATTACTAATTAACAAATGGAAAATTCATCTACTTCATTTTTGTTTTTGAAGAAAACAAGGTCAAGTTTTTCCCTCCTCAAGTGGAGCAATGCTTTGCAAGTGCGTGCTCACTGCACTCCTTTGGAATGGGCACACGCAGTTATCACCTTCAATCTAATCAGTCAACAACACTGCGGTCCACAATACATTGGATTTAGAGTGATTCTCTCACCCTGAACACACTTCCTGCGTGCTTCGGCTTCACTTCCACCCTGCCAGCATCAGACACACCTCTGTTTTGCTCTCTTGCACCTCTTTATATCCTCCTCTGTTAGCTTGCTTTTCTCCATCTCCTTTTTTCACAGCCTGACCCTGCAGTATCCTCTTATCTGTCTCTGGGAATTTGCTTCTCCCTGATCTGCCCTTTTTATCATTCTTCCTCATCTTTCAGGGGCCAGAAGAGCAGATAAAAGAGCCACCTATCGGCCTGAGCATGGGATGAGGCAGCCAGGGGAAATACAAGCATTTGCCTATTTACATTTTCCTCTGAGATATGATCGGCAAGAAACGGGGTCTAGTATAAAGGTACAAATCTCCCCTTCAAAAGACAACGCACACGTGCAGGCCTAATCCAAAAAGCATTTATCGTAGTATCCATAACTTACAGTCTGTGTTAAGCAAGAAGAGCTAAAATTATCCATCAGTGCCTCTTGTGTTTTTAAGATCACTTGTGTTTTACATTACAGCTCCACATCTTCGCAAAAGTGGCCTGAGGTTTTTTCTTTATACGAGGCCATTTTTTATGCCAGATAAAAAGTAGGGCACTATAAAGCAACCAATCAGTGTTGCAGTTGTGATACGCAGGATTTAGGAAGCATATGAATAGATTTAAGCAATGAAATGTAATTTGGAGTGACCAACCATCATATAGAACCACACTTGACTTTGTCGGGTTGTGTAGCACAGTAGCAACTAGCAGAGCATTATTATCATCATGAGTTGGAGGTGTTTGTTTGGATGTCATCTGGCAAAACTTTGTTTACATTTCCAAAAGAGCGGGGGTATAATTTATTCATGTCTCCCACATCCTCCGCCTACTGATGCAACAACGCAGGTGAGGACATGTGGGTGAAGGCCAGCGGTCCGGTACGGCTATGTAGTGGGAGGTATTCCGCTTCAAATCACTGTGGTTTTCCAGAGGACCCGTGAGCACCAAGATTCAGCCACTTCTGACAGCTTGAATCCCTGAGGAACTTACTAACAAAATGATACTCCGACTGTAAAGTTCATTTCAGTCAATTTAAAGGCGCAATATTCAAGATTGTGAGCATAACTATAACACAACAAACAATTCTCTACTGTGTAAAGATAGAGTGGAGTAATGGTGTCTCTAGCAGAGAATGGAGTTACATTCACTCTGTGTGTGCTGTAATCTTGCATGTTAGTGCATGTGAACCCCTCCCTTTGAAACTGTTATCCTTCTCACATTTATGAAGGGGCTGAGAATGACCATCCACACCACATTTAAAAAAGGAAAAGCTATAGTTCCCTTCGGCGCATTGAGCCGGTGTCCCAAAAATAAAGTATCTTTCTTTTTTATACCTAAATAATAATTTCACTTGTGGACCGACTGTTTTGCTCCAGTCGGTCCAATAATGTGTGGAAACAACCAACTTAAACAGACACACACAAAGGGAAACATGCACGAGCAGCGCAAAAGAGAGGGAGCTGAGGTGGAAATTATATTAATCAAGCTGACAATAACTTGCTATGGCCATTTAATGTATTTTACAATGCTAGGATTTGCTAATGGTTGTGGCTTGGTTGTTGGCTCCTGTGTACACAACCTTTCTGGTAGTAAATGAAATATAAAGGAAGATGAAGATGTGACTAATGCATATCATTCTGAGCTGCTGGGGCTCTAGGGCCATCCAGTGGTTCTGAATGTGGAGAATCTATAATGTCTAAGTAGCTGGAGAACATTTCAATTGCCAGTTTTATGTGCAACCTACTATGACTTAAAATCTTTAAAAAAAAACTTGAAACTATGTCGTTGACATGCTCAATCCCCTCTTCCAATGTATCAGTTTATTTTTCTAATGCCAAGTTATAATGCTTTAGCCACTTCACCACCTACAACAATGTCCTTCACCCCCTCACTACTCTATTATACTGTATTTAATCTTCTCTCATGAGAACCCTCACCCTTAACCCACATACACACACCAAGGTCTGTTTCGGAGAAAACAGTATTCAGAGAAAACTGTATCCTGTTCTGCCCACCTGTAATCAATTTGTCCAGATCCCACAAACAAACACAAACATGTGATGGAGAAGGGAAACTAGAAAAACAGCAACAGAAGTCCTTTTGTCTTCACAAGCAGATGTCTAGACAAAACGCCTGGACGGCTCAGTGGCTGACCGCTTCAGGCCCAGGCGATGAGGTGAGGAATCAAATTAACAAGGGAAGCAGCTGGCATCAGTAAAGCCCTTTGGCTAAGGTCCGTTGTTTTGGTGGTAGACAGAATGGATTAATGAGATATAACGTCCTACGCTGCACTGTCTCACCTTGTGACACTGGTGGCGGTCACAGCTCCTTTTCTGTGTTGACAAAGGACACATCTTTTGTATTATATTCATCAGAGCATTGGCAGCCAACAGAACTAAATGTTTGGGATACATGTCCTTAAAAAATAAACTGAAGGACTGTCTGCTGTTTTGGCTTATTGGCATACGTGTGTTCATTTTGTCTTCGCGACTGCTGTCATAGGAATGTACACCACCGCTGGACCGATAGGCTGTGATGCACTAAAACCAGTCATTTGGGAAGGCATTATAGCTTAGCAGTTAGAGTTTCTCAGGTTGTATGATGTTAAATTTAGCTGCAACATTAAACAAATAACTTTTGCATATGATTTCTAGTGTTTCCTTTTATCTGATAAATGAGACAGATGGTCAAGTACATCTGGGCCGTCCACATGAGACAGTTGTGTTAATGTATCCATGGTAACACATCACAAAGCCAGATTTAATTCTCCTCTTGAATACTACTTAAAGCCCAACCAGTCTCTTCAACAATACTGAACATCTCTTCTTAATGGCAATAAGAAGTTGCCCTCATCCACTTCTCTTTTGGTACTTGGGGTTCCTGTATGTAATGTGGATGAAGAACACAAGATGGTCACAAGACTCACCAAACCTGTGGCTGTGAGGACATTAATGTACAGAATGAGCTCGCTGCTGCCCCCGTTGTTGATGGAAATAAAACATTCTCTGCATCTTAAGTTACCTTTGGTGTCTGCACAGTAATGCATCAACACTTGCAGGAAAATATGAATAGAAAAAACAGCAAATGGGAATGTCATTTACTAAAAATACATTTCATTAAAACCTGCTTAATGTGTGCAAATGGCCTCATATAACCCAATACAATATAGGAACAGGCACTTACTAACTTTATGGCAGAATCACTTGTCAACAAATTTCCATCAATATTCACATTTGCTACTTACGTTTTACAAAATGGTTCCTGCCTCTTTCCTTGCCACAAGGTCCTTCCAAACTGCCATGGAAAGAGTGGTGTGTTTGTGTGAGTGTATGGTTCTATATGTGATTGCATGCTGTCATTGTGGCACTATATCTATGTACTTGTGTCACTACCATGGGGGCAGGCACCATGTACACCAGAGTATACAGGCTAATAGCATTTACTCCTGTTTGACCCCTCATGTGTACAGCCGAGTGACAAGATTAATGGCTCCAGTCCTCGATTAGGTCTAGATCCTGGCCCTGTGCTCCAGCATGAGCACAAAGCCAGCCATGCACAGAGAGATACCAATAGACTTTGTACCATTAGTAAAAATGAAATTGATTTGGAAAAAAAGATTACTGTATCTCAAAGTCACTAGAAATTTAAAAACGATTCAAGCAGGCACACCGTCTTCTAGGCAAAATGTGATATTATCCAGAGAATCACAATTATTATGATTGCAATAGCACAGCCCTCAAAAATCCTGTATTTTAGAAAAGATTGCGGAACATTATGTTTCTCTGTGGGTGTTTTATTTGGTCAGTCAGACAATAATCTTTGGTTGATTGGTTCTACTATTCAGGAAAAAAATGCTGCATGCCTGCTAGGTGGTACTGCTCTAAAAAGTACCTTAACATCTCAAATCAGATACTCCTTTCACACTAAAAATATTAACATAGATTTTAATTTCTGCTCTTATAGAAGACAACATTTTACTGTTTATGCAATGTGACTCCAAACTTAGCAAAACTGTATATAACAAAGATTAAAAGCTCTATAGTTAAAAGTAATTATCCAGAGCATTTAAATACTAAATAACTTTGCATAAACTTAATTGTGAATTTACGCACATATTACACATGAGACTAACCACCACCTGTGATGAAAAACAAAATGTCAGATTGAAGAAACAAAATATAGAGATGTGATAGACAACACTTGTGTCCTCTAATTCAGAGGATGGTTCTTCTAAACTCTGCATTTGTTTCTGCATTCTGCATTTAATCCTGTCTTCAAATGTGGCAGAGAAATGCAACATGCTTCTACTGGAGGCCTTCTTTATCCCACCAAACAGCTATCAATTTAATACTTAACACACTGTATTTACCAGTGTTCGTCTTGAAAAGACACCTACACTGGTACCAGTTATACTCACACCTAAAATCTTGAAGAAATCTGATTTACAAAAATGAGAGAAAACATAATGTATTCAATCTGAATAGTTCAGCTTAGCCTGTAACTGTCAAAAATATGCATTTTGTATATGGATGCATGTTAAGACAGATGTTTCTGATGTTTACATTTGCATTACTTAAGGTGAATAGCATTGCAATCTCCTACTTAAATGGAATAAGAACCATCAAAGAACTATCTGTCACTATTGTTCTTATTACTTCTTGATCTTTCGGTTTTACTGTAATGCAATACAGACGTGGATCTATCAGTCCTATCTGGAGCCATGCTGCAGTGCACACAGTTTTCCACGTGACATCACTGGGAGCTGAGATAAGGATGCAGAGCAGCTCTTTGTGTATTATCTGTCACGTAGACTCTGAAACACAACAGCCTTCCAGTTTTCTCAGTCATTCACTCCTTATGCCTTCCCTGCCTCTGATGAAGTGAGCACTGCATTATGTAATGTGTTTACACATGGCAGCACGGTGCCAAAAACAGGCTGGGTATGCATACATACCCACACCTCCACCATCACGTGGAGTAAACAAGTCCCAACATGCCAAATCATATAATTCAAAGGGACATGTAATCTGATCTAATTAAAGACTTAAAGATTACATGTACCATTGCATTGGCAGCGCAGCTAATTGCATTTGCAGAATTCCTTTACAGTTTGTGATGATAACAGCATAACCTCCATTCAGCCAACCCTGGCTCATTTTGCATAATTCCCACTAAAATATAAATGTGCTAAACTGTGATAGTGCGACAGCGATGGGGAGAAAAATCAAACTGCCTGAATGTAAAATACAAATTCATATTAATGAAGATGATTAGAAAGCAGAGTGGCTAAATACCAGGATATGAATCCAGTGCACACTGAAGATAGTCTCCAATGTGTAATTAAAACTAAGGCAGCTTAAAAATGAGCTTCCTTAAGGTTACTTATAATTAAAAATACTTTAAAAGGGGGCTCATAGAACAGAAGCATTAGGAGACCGCAGAGAAATCTGATAACATTCCTTGTCTTCTTCCATTTTTGTGAATCAAAGCATTGGACAGGAAGTGCAAGGGTCAAGTATGTTTTAATTCAAGTGCTTGTCAGATCAGCCATGCAAACCATGAACAAAGTAGCAATGTCAAAATGGGACAGAAATGACATCCTGGTATTCCTTCTATAAAAACACACGGGTTTTAACTATTCAATGATCTATTTTTGCACATTATAGCAATAGGTGACATAATTAATGCTCCTTTGGGTGCATATTTTCAAAATATGCCCTCAGGTTGAGAGTGCTGGAATGGAAGGCTCAGTGGAAATTATATGGCTCGACATCCAACAGCCGCCCACAGACCAAAATCTAAAATATTTCCAAACATTTCTTTTTTCCCCCCACTCTGTCTTGGGTTGTAAACTCTCTGCCACTATCACCACATGGTTGATGCTGAATTATTTGCTCATTTCAGCTTGACCTACATTTCAATTTCAATCAGTGAAAGCGACGTTTCCTGACCCCTGTTCGGCATGCAGTGCAGCGGCCCTTGTCAGTGCAAGAAGTCGCAAGGTTGACAGCCATGGTAGTGGTGCTTTTGTTTGTTTTCACCAATGGAGTATTAATTTTTACTTTCAAATGTATGATTTTATGATGTATCGAATGATTTTTTTGGTTTTACAATTCAATTATATAATCAAAATTTAGAATATTCATTGTCAGCCTTCGGACAAACAGCTGCAACAGCTGCGAAGGGGAGCCATGACTCCCCTTGGAGGGCTCGAAAATGTGTCCATTATCTCAGTTTTTAATGATTGTCATTTTTCACCGTTCCTTTGAGTGTGTCTGTTTGACACACAATACAAATTAGTTATTTTTGAGCTTAATCCTGGACCTTAGATGTGATTAGTCATTTTAGAAGGGGTTGATACCAGCAGTGACAACGTTGGCATTCATGTCTGTCACTTTAATCCCCTTTAAATGTTATTTTCTTCAGTAGTTCATTGTTTTTGGATAAAGACACCAGGAGAAGACGAGTGTAAGTTTTCGGGAAGGTCATTTGAGCAAAGAGAATTTAACATTTTCCCATAATCTTCCTGGAAGTTGGTAAATCTCCAAACTCTTTGCTCGCTTGCGAGACATAAGAAGCTATATAGTGTGGACAAAAGAATATATGTATGTGTGGTCATTTTGCAACTGCTTGCTGCTGGCTGAACAAAGTTAGCAAGTGGCACTGACCTGCATGGTTGCAGCTTGACAAATACGCCTCATAGCAGCAAGAGACGGATGATGGACCACAGACCTGCCACTAAAAGCAATCATGCAGCATGCTAACTGTGAAAATGTTGAATTGCCAGCGCAGAGCTGGGCTTTGTGTTGCACCTTTCGCTGTGTGCCTTTACAAAAATGGAACTATAATTCTTTGACTTTCAGCTCCTTTGCTACTCCTTTCCTTCTGTGTGTGTGTGTGTGTGTGTGTGTGTGTGTGTGCAGCTTGCGCTTTGTGCCCCCTCAAGGCATCCAACCTTTTATGGTAGGATATTGAAGGCTCAAATATATGCATGGTCATATGAACACGCCAACTTACACAGATACACTGACACACGCAATCCTCTCTGAACATTTCCCTTTTGCTTCCATTTCCAGCTCCTCTCAGGAGGGTACAGTACAGTTAAGAGGATGTTGCTGGAGACCCTGGTGTGATGTTACTCTCGAAGACATCAGTAGACTTTCACTCTCTGCTTGGTTGTTTGTGTTTGGGTATACGTGAGTGTGTACACAGCTCCATGAGCCGCAGGGCCGATGAGTAACACTTCTCAGCCACACTGTTACTTTACCCAGGAAATTAATACTATTTTATTTACACATCTCGGTACCCATACCTAAATGTCAAAGCAAACTGCTTGTCAGTGTCTTGTAAAAACGCCCATATTTTCAGGAACAAGTAATGCGAGCAGACAGCTAACAGCATGTTTTTCTACAGGAGGTATTTAAGCTGTGTTTTACAGTCATCTAGGCGTGTAACGGAGCAGATGCACTTCCATTTTAATCATTCCAGCCATCCACGCAGGACACGTAGCAGCTCACGTTTTACTTGAAATGTAAGCTTATGAGCATGGCACAAAGATTTTACTGTGCACTCGATATGCATCCTGTGTAGACAAGAGCACTGAAGCTGCTGCAGTTCTGCTGCTCATGCTCTGCCTGCTGTGTAAAACGGGTGTACAAGTCAGGTGGTTGTGGATTTGGTTAAAATGCACTACTGGTTGGTGTTTGAACTAAGAGACAGCTATTACATCCATCAGTCTCCCATTTTTCAGCATCGATAATGACAGTGCAGTTACCACAGAAGCTCTCTGTGACCTTTTCGCAGTTGAAGTTCAAAAGCAATCTTTAAACAACAGATAAAGGCAAAGTTCAGTCTACCTGCTTTACCCTTATTATTGGGGGACAAAAAACTACCATTTAGCACCTTTAGAGAAAAATACAACTTTTGTTTTTCTGTTTGCTTCATCTTTCCAGCTTCCAGTTCCCTTGTTTGTGCAAGTTCAAGCCACTTAAGATGTCTGATTGGCCCCAAATTCAGTCTGCAGTAGGGTTGTGCCGATTGCTGATTACATCAGATATTGATGATTGGAGACACAAAAGCCTTTTTTTTTCAGTTGGCAATCACCATAACAAGTCGCTCTGCTGTTTTATTCAAAGCAACCTGTTTGTGCTCCCTTTTCCATCTGCCAATCCCAACAAGTGTGCTGTGCAATCTTACCAAACCTGGTATCACCATTCTCCATATGCCTGCTGCGGCTGCTTGATTCTAGCCACAGTGTGTGTGTGTGTGTGTGTGTGTTGGTGTGTGTGTGTCCACCAGGTCCACGAAACCACGTACGACCCTGGCTCTTTTCTCTGCTCTGTTATCTTTATGTGCCACATTTTGAACTGCTGGCTCATTTCTCTAGCTGAAGCCTGACAGTCACTTGTGAATGTAAAACGCCTGTAATTATTGATAGCTGGCCAACAATTATTGCTCATTTATGCATTTCATTTGCCTCAGACTTTGTCTTTCCGAATATAGACCCGAACTAGGTTTTCGCGTGTGTAATTAGAAACACATACATCGGAATGGGTTGATATGAAAATACTGCCAAGTCCTATTCTTCAGCATGAGACAATGACCACAAACATATAGACAGAGACAAGAAAAAATACTCAGTGATATGAAAACCAAACAGTCCTGCAACAGATGATCCAGCTCCCACAGAGCCCTGATCTCAACACCACGGAATCTGGGATTACATTGAGAGACAGAAGCGACTGAGACAGCTGAAATCCAAAGAGGAACTGGGGGAAGCTCTCCAAGATACCTGAAACAATCTACCGACCATGCGCCTTCATTGCTGTGCCGCAGCTCACCACGGAGAATCGATGCTGTTTCAAAGGCAAGGCATGGTCACACCAAACATTGATTTGATTTAGTTTTTTTTTTCCTTTTTCCATTTGCTGCACTTTGAACACAGGTAATTGATAAATAAAAAAAAAAATGCCATGAGTAACGTTGCATTAACTTTGAAAGGGTCCTCTCTCTGCTTTTAGTGCCTAAAACTATATTCTCATAAACCTGTTTAAAGTGCTGCTGGAGACACAGTAAACAGAGACTGATGAGGACGGCTGGTAGCACAGTCAGGTTTAACGCTAGATCTGCATACAGCACGGCATTTAAAGCAGCTTGGTTATTTAAACTGCATGTTCTCCTGAATTCTGTAAAGCGCTAAAAGCTTTTCTAATTGTCTTGCTTTTATATTATGCTTTTCTCCATGTATGATTGCTAAGAGCTACTGCACAATGCCCACAAATGTCTAAACAGCCCATTGACTTCAAGGGACCAAATAGAAACCTGTGACGTTACAGATGGCTGATTCTCTGGTAGAACTGAAAACATACCATGTTATCTTATCTACATTTTGCAGTGTATTATGTAGCAATAGGTGGACTACCAATGGAATATCCTCGAGCATTGTCAGTGCTGCTATCACCAGGAAGCTGACCTTTCATTTTGCATTCACTATCAGAGTGGACAAAGTTGCAGTTAGTAGAACCTTGCAGAAGGATGACAACTAATTAAAAAAGACAAATTGAGGCCACTAAAAACACAAGTGTTGCTAAAAGTAAAGGTAAAACAACAGAAACGAAACTTACATGTACCCATGCAATGTAAAATGGACACACACAGAGTACAGGAAGAGAGAATAAATCATAGACAACAAGGATGTGACCTCATTACGATGACTCTTACATAATCTTGTTTCATGCTTTGTACGTAGATTCCAGTACAAAATAAGTATCAAGGACGTCAGTGATTCTGCAGCTGAGCAGGTTATCATTCACTACCTGCAACTCAAACAGGGAGTTAAGAGGTTGTGATTTTAGGCAGTATGAAGCAAAAGCCCTGCTGCATTGGTCTCCATTGAGTGGAAAGTTTTGGTTTTGTTGCAGATACTGTAGCACACCCAGCAGTTATGTGGTACCGGTTTATCAATGAGGATGCCCATGTGATCTTACAATATGTTCAACTTGCTACGTGTAACAGTTAGCATCTACCTTTACGTATTCACTTCATTCGGTAATGATGACTGCCACTATTCAGTCTGCTTACCTGTTGCATGCTTTCATTGCGAAACTTCAGTCCTGCATTCATTTACTCCCATATTGTCTTTGCATGTGTAGTTACCCTGCTGTTGTGTCTTTGTTGAGTTACTATTTGTGAAGCAGCAGTAGTTCATAAGTGTTTTGTGTTTGATTATCACTAGTGTTGCTCTGAATTTCTTTGTTTGTGGTCCAAAGGTCACTGAAATCAGAATTTGCAGCTTCTGATTAGAAGATTGATCGATATAATTACATTTCAGAGATTTTATGAATATTCAGTCTTAAATGTTATTTTTTCCAAATAAGACCTGGAAGTTGCCTCATGATTTATATACGTGTTCCACCTTTTAGGTGTTGTTGTGCTACAAGTTTAACAAATCAGAATTGTAAATGTGTGTTCACATTTCCCAGAAGTGCAGATTTGCTCCTATTTTTTTTGTTTCAAATCATTTTAAGCTTAATTTCTTTAGAGCTTTGAAAAAAAATCTGCTGAAGATGTCACTCTGCTCTGTGGGGACTTGAATTTGGTATTTGTCAAGACAGTATTGGCAAAGATGATTAATCAGTTAATACAAAAGCAACACTAATCATGAATCAGTGATAGTAACCCTTACTGCTGACCTAATTTCCTTCATAACATACTGATAATCATTAAAGGGAAATACTGCTTTGTTGCACTTCATTCTGAAATAAAATAAACTGCCTTACTTGTATTACTTTTCACTTAATCCAGGAGTAAACTGCAGGGTAGGGGCTTTAATTCTATTACCGTGCACCCTACAAGGTTAAAGTAAGGATAGAGTGCAGTGTGTGGTTATGAATAGCTTAATACTGCTGCCTCATCCCTTTTCTGCCCCACTACCAGAGCAGCACTTTTGCTTGCTCACCTTCGGCGTCAGTAAAAACTGCCATTACTCTAGTTTACAAATAGAGGGCTGCAAATCCTATTACGTGTAATTCACTCAAGACCAAGTGAGACACTAGATAGGACTGCACATGTCCTGCTGTGATTACGTGTGCTCATATCCATGGCAACAGATGTATTGATAATGATCTCAAGTTTGGAAACAGACTTCGAGATAACGGCAGGGACAGAAGATATGTGAACAGAGCACAGCGTGTGCAAATACACCCCTGATATTGGGAGCATCTGACTATGGTACCGGCCACCTTCTGCAGTAGCTGAGTTACAAAAAGCAAAATAGTCTCCTTCTCGCCCAGTCAGCAAAGCCAATGACACAGTGTGACAACGATGAATGCTTAATTGATGACTATCTGACGGCATTGTTTGTCGAACTGGCACTGCAGAGCGCTCCTGTCTCACACACACACACACACACACACTGTAAGACTGTGTGATTAATAATGGACTGTAACAGTAGCTGTGTGTTTACACAAAGTGACCTCCTCCCATCGCCTGCTCACGCTCCATTGGCCAAATTAGGTTTGCTAATTGCTTGCTGCTGGTCATTGAACAACATGTGGCTGCTGATGACAGGACTCATCCCCAAACGCGGCGCTGCAGCTGCCTCTCTAGCCAGCAAAAAGCAGAGGACTGTTGTCGGAGCGCGGCTAACTTGTCTTCATTACTCAGCAGCGTCAACACGTTTCTGGCAGGGCACAAGTCTTGGCAGTTTCTTGGGCTGATAGAGAAGGACATGCAATATCAGCATTTGTCAAGTCAATTGATTTACTCAGTGTTGATATCACATCCAGAGACATTGCAAATGCGGATCAACAATATTAGAACACAGCTTATATTGATGCTATTCATTTTCAGTATATCACTGTATGGAAATAATTTAACCAAAACATGGTCGGCTGTTACATTCCGCATCAATCATATTTCCTAATATGAGATCAATAAACCTAAATCACTAAATATGTGAGTCATGATCATATGACCGCAATACAATTCCACTGCATGTTGATTTACAGGAGTATTGAGTTGTAATCCAGCCCGAGTGAAATCTCAAAAAAGAATCTGGCAGTGATTTACAGTATTGGTATAAAAGTGACACGTGGATCAATGTTAATTCTCCCATGTGTTATAAACACCCTTTTGATATCAATAGGAACCCTCTCTCTGTCCTTTCTCTCTCCCTTCCTCCCACCAATCCTTTCCATTTCAATCTCTGTATCTCACCTCATTTTTGTTTTCCTGTTCTCTGATCTGATTGACTGTTATGAGAAGTGACTGTCTATCACACTCTGGGCAATTCTATTACCTGAACCCTTTATTGAAACTACATCCACTTTCACAGCGCTGACGCGCAAACCAACATACCGATAAGGGGCAGATTCATGTGCGCACGCGTGTGTGTGTTTGCAAAGAGACATGTGTGATATTGACACAGGTAGGCGGCACATGGGAGCACGGTCAGCAGGCAGAGACGCAGGTTTGGGTACAGAAACAGAGGAAGAAACGCATGAATACACACATGCACATGCACACGTAGACACTTGTCAAGCTCCTTCTCTATTATATTAGTTCTCAATAAACCAAATCTCGGCATATGTTGGTCGTCTCGCCCCAGGCAGAGGGAGGAGTGTCCTAGGAGCCCACTGCAGAGAGCCTTGTTGCCAACCCACTGCGCCAACCCTGATGACATCGTTGCTATGCACTGTTCACCAGAGCAGGACCAGTCGTACTCTAAGTGACATCAAGACACAGCATAATACTTTCCAAAACAAAGCAGTGAGCAGCAGATAGTGGCAACAGGCTCCTGTATCTACAGATGTCACGAATGGGTGGTAATGAGGTCGTCAATGAGGAAATGCAAATGGCATAGTAGCAGGATGTAGATAGTCTACTACATAGAACACTGTTGTATTTTAATGTATCAGGAAGGCATATGTAGGAGGTCAAGGTTACAGGTGAGGAAAGAGAAGGCAAGGTCACACAGGTCGACAAATCCCATCCAGGTGACCTCGGTTTGTTTCAGCCAGGAAATTACATCATGTGTTGAATCTTAAAACCTAAATCCTTAACAGAAATGTCTAATGCCACCTGTTTGTTTTTCTCACTCCAACAGGCCTAATTGAGTAAGTAGGACTGTGTGTTACATGGGGATATGACATTACATGTTTTTCTGCAGCTTCCTGTGTTCCTGGAAATCAGTTCACGGCAGCATTAGACACGAGAACAAGCATGTAAGTTACTCAGAAACAATCTGCTATAGTAAAAATAACCGGGGGCATAAATGTGAAAATAGTAAATATACAAATGAGTTTAACAACCTACCACTAGTGGGCATTCTGCATTATGAGGGCCCTAAGTGTGTTTGTTTGTAGATTCCAGTTTGTGGGTGGGAAGTCTTTTAGTTTTCACATAATTTAAGGGTGATTTATTCATGTTGTTAGTATCCAGCAGATGCCTTCCTGCCCACAACAGCATCTCAGCTACTTTTTGCTTAGTCTTTTTTATCACATCTCCCCCACTACCCTCATCAATATAACCCTGTTGCCTTTCTCCATCACAAGGTTTAATGCTACCTCTGTCTCTCTCTCCCTCCCTCCAACTTTATTTGCTACTCTACCTGCATTCTTCCCCCCCTGACTCTGTTTTCTGCTGTTTTTTTTCTGCCACATCAGCACATCGGCAATGATTTTTTAGCAACTCCTCAATCTGCTGAATTCTTGCCAACTCTATTCCCAGATGAACCGGTGTATGTAAGCACATCTGATTGTGCAGTTTTACATAGTACAAAGGGTGAATTTAAGGCTAGATCACTGACGGAAGGACTCTTTCTGAGGTTTGTGATCACAGTCAGCTTATGTCTCCTAATGTGCTTTGAGAACTAAATGTTTACTTCCCAAGAAGCATTAACTCAGTGTTCTTACACGTTTTAGGCCTTAGAATAACAATCATGAACGAAAGGAGACAAAGATGTAGCCAAAAAGAAAGAAAAAGGAGAAGATGGTTCAGATAAGGCATACTAAATACTGTATATCTCAGAGTAGTTGATTACAGCTCACTTCTCGAGACAGATCAGTGCAGCAGAATATATAAATACAAAATACATCCATTCAATTCTGAGAAAATGTGATTTTTCTGTTAAGTACATTTGCAGAAAGAAAAAAAAGCAACAGATTCCATGGAAACTCAGATATATTGATCACTCTTCTGACTATACTGAAGAGCACAGATGCACATACTATACATACAGGTACCCGGGGAGACGTGTCTACACACCACACAGTGGAAAAAGCTACCTCCCACAGAGAGCCCACATAACCGCACAGCCGATCAATGGTGGCATCTCAATGTTTAGCGTGGAGTCCGGAGAGACAGATTTCTTTTTTTCTTTTTTACAGGAACAAAATATATATTTCTGCCAGACAATGATGTGTTGCTACAGCAGAAGGAACAGCTAAAGTATCGGGTCAGTGACAGCAGACAAATCGAAGAGAAAGAGACAGGGTGCGAGCTTTAAGTCGCTTGTTTTCACACGCTGCTGCACCCTTTAGAGACTGGGTGACTACAATGAAAATAAACTACCCGTCGATGCAAAGTAAAAGCAAACGGCAGGACTCACTGTTGGACCAGATTACATGAGAAAATTGCTGCGAGGCGGCCACTGTACACAATGCTAATCGGCTACAAATGAAGGAACACAGGGAGGAGAAATGCATTAGAAAAGCAATAGAGGGAAAAACAAAGAGAGACCATTACAGAAGATGACAGGCGAACGTTGAAAGCCCTGGGAGGAAAAGGAAGAGCATTCAGACAGGCTGTGAAGGACAGAGGAAGGGTGAATTGAATAAATAAAAGTAGAAATAAGGGAGAAGAAAGGTCCTCTAGACAGAAGGCGATAGAGGGCGAGGCAGAATGAGAAACAGTAAAATAGACAGGTGGGTGTGTGTGAGGACCAAGCGATTGAGAGAAAGAAAGAGACAGAGAGTCGGTGACAGGCCACATGGGAGCAGAGGGAGGTGTGTGCAGCATGTCAATACAAATGCTAAGTCACTCAAGGGCTTCCATTCAGTTGAAATCTCAACCTTGCTTTACAGTCAGGCATAGGAAACAGAGAAAAGATGGACTAAGACAAAGGGAATGGTAATGATATCTCCATTTGGCTGAGCTTATCCTGTAATCAAGTCACGTTTTTGTCTCCTTTCATCAGCTATTCCCTGTGTCATCCAGCGCCGCTTTGCACCTTTACCCCTCTCCTCCACACTCTTCCTCATGTTCTCAGTGTCTCACCCTCCTTTTCAAACATTCAGGCAATGTCACATCTCCCTCTCCTGCCGTCTCCTTTCTTTCTGTCTCTTTCAGCGCAGAAATCACTCAGTCCGTCCATGTATCGCCACAGCAGGACCAGCTGCGCTGCTGCTGCAGCATCAATAATTGTTTGCCTCCTCAGTCGTAGGGTTCCCTGAGGGGACGCTGGGAAGCTTTGGGTATGCATGAGAGTGTGATCTCCTACCTGGGCTGCACTCGCACGTCCCTCTCCCACCCCTTTGACCGGGTGACCCAGGGGACGGACTGCAGGATGGACAGTCCTGAGCCTGTGACATGACAACCGAGCAACATGAAATGACAGGGCTGAAAGAGGGAGGAGAATTCAGAGGGGAGGAAAGGGGAGACCCATACCTGGAGACACAGTATAGCTTAATAGTATTGTCATTTACTTCATGCAGCATGATTTGTTTTAAAATATGCTTAAATAGGCATTCCTATTCAAATGGACTCTTACTTATGCACAACAGGGTCAAATAATAAACTGACATGTATTTGTTTTATTTTGAAAGATCAGTTTCCTGAGAATGCTGAAAATTTGTGCTAGCCATTTCAAGCACTACTGTTGTGTTCATGTTTAATTGATTTGCAGTGGCAAATGCTATGTACAGCAAATATGCTCATGAGTATTGATGAAAATACAGTTTCTACTGTGTCTCCAGCTCAGAGGAAGGAAGGACATAGAGCAAAGGATACATTCGTACGCCGCCTGATCTTGAGCCGACGGCCAGGATCTTCTGCACGGGATCAAAAGCCAAAGCAGTGGGCTGGTAAGGGAACCCATGACGCACCGTCTGAAAGGACAAAAAAACAGCAAATCAATGCCTTAATTAAGGAAGACAAAAACATTTGGAGCACATACTTAGGGAGCTAACTGATTTTTTTGTTTTGACATTCTACTATGCGGTCAGTTTGGTTGAAGCTTTGTCATGTCCAAAAGCTGAACATCTGTGCAACTTCTAATTATGTGAAAGGTTTCAACAGATGAGCAAATCCCATTGTATGATTAAACAGCAAAAGATGGTTAATGACATCGAGGGCACAGCACAATGCTTTTACCTTTTACTGTGAGCAAACATTTTGGACTTGTGCTTTGGGAATTAAATGATTTTTCTCCGGCACCTCTGGCATTCATCTGCATGGTGAAGCTCTGTTCTGTCCAAAAGCTAAATCCTCATTGTGTAAAGCTGCGAACTTTAATTATGTTTAAGGTTGCAATAGATTAGCAAATTCCCCATAAGGTTTTCTGATTGAACAGTTAAACCTAACTAATGCTGTCAGGGGCACGGCAAAATGTTTTTTTTTTAACATTTTTTTTGTGAAACATGACAAATTTTTGTTTGGCTGCCATTTTACCACTCTTTAATTGACACTGGCAACAATAATAATAACAAAAAAAAGCTTTTAAGACAAGATAGAACACTTTTCTTTTGCCATTTTCATGTGTCTGATCGCAGTGGTGGTAGTTTGTTATGTCAGTAATGATTACTTTTTAAACCTGCAGCAGATAATGTGTTTTCTTACATCCCTATAGTCCAACACTGCTCCTAAAACAAAAGAAAAACATCATAATTCTGAGCAACAAATACATCCATGCACATCACTGTAAACACAGATCTCTGCTTTTACTTGCATTTGCTCACCATTTCAACATTTATGAATGTAGGACACATTAAAGATGCATCAAGGTTTCAGTGAACTGAAAGCTTATTCAATTTCAAAACTCTTCAGGGTCAACATTCATTTACTGATTAAACATGGAGATTTTAGCGATTAGCAAAGGGAGCACGTTCTCTTCATGCTGCAGCTGGATTCTGAACTGAAACAAACCCGGAGCGGCCTCATATATAACAGTCATATGCCAAAGCCTGACTAGGCGAAACAACGCCGTCTCTCACACTCCCACTCTGACATGCACTGCAGCTGTCTGCCATTAGTCATGTTAAATTTCCCAGCAGTGCTTCGCTTACAGTAATCTGCTCAGGGGGGGATGTAGAGACGGGGGACGTCACGTTAAAACAATATTACTGTTTCACCAGCAAAGTACAGTATGAGCAAATGCTGTAGTAAGCACTTTGAAAAGCACACGGGGAGGAACAAAAACGTTAAATCATATATTTAAAAGGAAAAAAAACAACAGTGGGTGTCCATCAGAGCATTATTACAGGCTCTGCTTTTGCAAATCATAGTATATCAAAAACGAGACCTATTTCTAATGGGCACTTGTTTTTTTTTTACATCCATAAAAAGAGAACAGAAAAAAGGAAAGTGTCAGCCTTAAACATCAGTCCCAGCATTTCCGTGCCACACTCTTGTTCGATCTCTCAGATCTCTTCTCACTTTGTATAGGCTCCTGTTTTCTTCTCTTTGCTTTGCTGCATGTGTTCGAGTGAAGCATTTTACCGTGCACACGTATCCTGATCCCAAATACATGGGCTTAGTCAAAAGAAAATCCCTGTGTAGTATATAGCATGGAGCTGCAATGATTAGCTGATTGTCAATTATTTAATCTTCTTTTCAAACCAGAGACAACATTGGTTTTATCTTTTAAAATGTGACTAATCGCTGTTTTTTTTTTGTGACTATATGAATACTGGAGTAGAACTATAAGTTATGGAATCTGGATTGAAAAACACAAGCAAACTGAAATGTAACTTTTTTTTTTTCCACTGCCAGTTGCCGCACACTATATTTACTACCCAACTTGTCATTTATGTGTGTAACGTATATATTATACATATCGCCCCCTCAAACATTTCCACATTGAAAAAAATCGGTGTCTCAGCCATGTATAGTATTAAAAAAAATCAATCCCACAAAGACAACGATGCGTAAGAGTCTGAGATCTCAGCTTACTACTCACTCCAGAGAAAATGGTTGAACAAGGGAGTCATTTCAGATGCAGCCAAACGGTCTGGTGAGCTCATGTAATTTCCAGCAAAGCACTGCTCACCTTCAACCTGTAGCAGAGGTCCGATCAGCCACGATTAAGACCACCAACCTGGGTGTGTGGGGCCTTTCATGGAAATATTAAATACACTTTACTACTGCACTTAAAAGTGCTTCATACACCTGTATTCACAAAAAAATGTTCAACATTAGAGACCTCTGCCTGCACTCTACGAAGAAATACAGCCAGTCGTGTGTGCATGTTTGAAATAATCTGTAAAATCCCAAACTAAACTCACTCCTTAATATGTCTCCAGTTCCCAAACCACATTGTTGATTTTGGCACCTATCATTGCCAGGCCCAACCCTACCCCTATCACAAACACCTTTGTTTGGCTGCCTAAATTGTTGTAACGCTGGTTTTGTGCGCTCATTAATACTGCAGAGGCACAATTATGGAAAGATAATATAAGGGACCGCGGATGAATGAAATGGTTATAAAACAAAGAGAATGAAATCACTCAGCGGTGATCAGACTCGACAGAGGATAATGAGAAACAACACAGAGACACAGTGAATCGCGCTGCAACCAGAGGACAGAGAGGGAGGCTGCATTTGTGAGTCTGTGCACATTTCCATTCATACACAGTAAACAAGAGCTTATGTGTGCGTCTATGTATGGTATGTGAGTGTGTGTGCACTGTAGCGCTGTTGCATACCAATTAAGATTATCTGACCTTCAGACGCACATACACCGATCAGGCATAACATTATGACCACCTGCCTGATATTGTGTTGGTCCCTCTTTTGTGGTCAAAAATGCTCTGAACCATTGGGCATGGACAAGAGGACCTCTTAGGGTGTCCTATGGGGTCTGGAACCAGGACGTTGGTATTGGATCCTTTGGGTACTCTGGCTTGTGCAGTGGGGCCTCTGTCAATCAAACTTGTTTCACTGCATCCTGTTGATGCTTGATCACAATGGAGTGTAGGAAGTTTGGAGGTCAAATCAACATGTTGGGCCATTGTCATGTGCCTCAACATGTTCCTGATTGTTTGATGTTTTTTCCATGTGGTGGGGTGCATTTTCCTGCCGGGATAGGCCAGTGACATTTGGGATTTCCATTTGCATGAGAGAGTATGTTTGTTCTGTGACGATGTTTGTTTGGGTGTCTAAGACTCATCAACATGGATGTCAGAATCCAAGGTTTTCAATCAGAACAGCACATAGTACCAATATGATCAATGTTATTCACTTCACCTGTCAGTGGTCAGAATGTTGTGGCTGATCGGTGTATGTTGTTATGTATTGTTTTTATTGTCTTTAATGTTGTCACCCATTGCACTCCAGATAAGGAGCCAAACATTAATTAGAAATTTTGTATGTTTCTTCGTCTAGTTCTTGTAGTAGTAGTAGTAGTAGTAGTAGTAGTAGTAGTAGTACTTGAAGTGGAAGAACTGAGCTGGAAGAAGAATCCAATCAAATGGCCAAAACCATCATTTTTTAATGTCTAACTGTTGAATGAATAAAATAAAAACTCCCTCTTATGTGGCAAGATAACAGCGCTAAGTACACCTATTGCTGAGTATGTATGTAATTTTATCACAATAAGGCAGTTAATGCACCTGGAAGGCATCAGGCTGTAACATTAAGATATGCACCGTGGACCCCGCAGCAACGCTTCAACACACATTTACATGCATTTTATAGGCTTCAGCTATTTCAAAATGAAATGGCTTTGAGAGTGTAATTTTCTTACATGATTTAATGTCTTCTCGCGCTAAACAGAGCGCTGAGGTGGGATTTGACTCCAGAGGTGACGACATTTTATGGGGTTGAGAAGGAGGTGGGACAATGTTTGCAGAGTGGACACTGACACCAGGCTTCACCCCATCATTAACAACTACTCGCCGTTCCTCCTAGCAACCACTTAGTGAAGAGACAAAGATTAAAGCTATGAACCTTTGGCAATGGAGAGCTGCAAAAAGCAACTTGTACATGCTGTGTCAAACTGAAAAAAACCCACAATGACTTCGACTTGAATCCAAAAATTATGAAATGATTCTGACACTCCAAAAAATAAAAAAGGCAGGGTTACCACAGATATTCACAAACAAAACCAGATGTATGCTCATATGTGATGGCAATCCACACCAGCCCTGTCCCCGAAAACTGTCAGGATTGTACAATTAAACTGCATTTTCAGTTACATTTTGAAGGTAAAGTACTTTCTCCAGAAACAGGTTCTGAAGATAAGATTCTTATCAACTTATGTTTGCTATTTATTGCATTGCTTTCCAAATGTTGCTCATTTTCAGCCAAGTACCCCGATAAACCACCAAAAATGGAGGAGAAGATGGAGAACATGTTGTGAAGGAGTCGTATTTTAACCCAAGCCATGATGTTTACCTAAATCTTAACAAGTCATTTTTCTGCTTAAACCTGGTCTTTCCTCTAACCATGAAAGGTCAATCCTCACCAAGCACAAGTGAAAACAAAAGTACACAGCCACCACCATCTGTCCATCCTTATGATGTCGACTTTAGGGCTCTTTGACAGCGTAAACATTTCCTACTGCGTCATTCTGTTACCTAACCAGAAGAAAATACGTTTACCTCAAAACATAATCGAGAATTCAGGTAAGCTGTCTAGAAGTGTAATATTTTCAAAGGCACGTTTGTGGGTGGATAATGGAGAAACACATCTGAAACTTGACTCTTACATTCACACGTTCACCCTCCAGGTGTTGCCAAAAGGCCCCTTTAGGTTCTCTATCTAGACTAGGCCGACTCTGGTGCACAGTTGCTGTAATACAGAAGAGCTGCTCCCCACACATATACATACTAAAGAGCCTAGAAGTGGATGGGAAACACATTTTGCTTGGGTGAATCTCAGAGCTGCTCATACATATTTCAAGGCCAAAGCCATAAAGCCACTTTCTCCCTCTTTTAACGGGTGTTTTTGTACATACAGTCTATCTATCTATCTATCTATCTATCTATCTATCTATCTATCTATCTATCTATCTATCTATCTATCTATCTATCTATCTATCTATCTATCTATCTATCTATCTATCTAATAAACAAGAGGAAAGTAAACACAAACAAATGACTAAATGTATATTCATGCTGTAGAAGCAGACAGGATGTACATTTAGTCAGCAATGCAGTAACTGTTGACCTGCTGCAAAAGACTTGCGTTATGGCTGCCAGAGACTGCATTACATCAACTCTACTCTCCATCCACCTCCTCCTCCCCCTTTTCACTGTCTCTGTTGTGCACACATGCACCACCTTTATGCACACAAGCCCGATGTTCAATCAGATAACCCCACACAGATATCCCCACCCCCAAAAGACTAATACCACCTCATGCCACCCACCAGCTTCTCTCTCTCCCTCTCTCTCTCTGTCTCTCTCTCTCTCCACACAGCATTCAGCTGCAGAGCTGGTCTAGACCCCCGGTTCTATAAATAGCAAGCAGCACCCATGTCTACCACTGCCAGCCGATTGTGGATTGAGCTGCTATATCTTTAAACACGGATGAACACAGAGAAAAGGTGAATCTCCTCCCTATATGTGAATACAATACCTGTCTGCAATTGATATAAAGGTGCATTAAATTCAATAAATCTGGTGAAGCTTATTCAAGATCATGGATTTTTTTATGTTGATTTTGCAGTGCGGAGTTGAGCATCAGTGCTCTACAGTGAGTGCATTGTTTTTCCATACAGTGTGCATGAAAATGTTAAAAACAAAAAGCATTGAGGCAAACCACTTCAAACTAATTCTGTCAATATATCCACATTTACTAAGATCTATGGCTGGTAAATCTTTTGTTTCTCATTATAAATGAGTATTGTGCAAAATGTTCAGATAGCAAGCTTCACATTATTATCCAGCACTGGCCTTGTTTATGACAGGTAAAATGAAAACCATCATCAGCTCAATATTGTATTATATCAGCTGAAGCGGCAACAATTCAAACTTCTTTTAGATGATGTTTAATGTAATGAATGCCGCTGTTTTTCTTGTTGTCTCTGCTTCTCTCTGTGTAATGTGCATGTTAAATGTTGATGCTATAGTTGTTTTTATACCTGTATAATTATTTTTGTCACGTATTGCAGTGACCCGCTGTGAATGTGAGTCTTGCTCTCAACTGCCTTCCCCTATGATTAAATAAACAATATCAATAAATCAATTGACATGAATTTCAAGTGTCAGTTGACAAAAAGTAAACAAGTAGCCTCATACAAGAGTGAGACGAGCAATGTTATGCCTTGAAAAATAATACAACTCAATAATATATTTTAATGGCAGCAACAGCAGTTTCTAAACAACAGCTTTATTTATTGAATAGACACAGATTAGGTGCATAAATTGAGATGTCACAGCAGAATGCACACTGAAAACTTGTCACTGTGGTCACACACCAGCTGACAAATGACCTCTGGGAAATGCAGTGCACTGATGATAGCAATGAGCCCACACAGCCACTGCTGGAACCATGCTACTGTCAGTCCCGCTAACCTCCAGGTAGATGGGTGAATTAACACGAGGATGGGTGGATGATAGTTAAACAGGTAGCCAGACATCACTTGAGTTTAGCAACAGTTGCATGCACATACCTGCTACTTTTTAAAGCATGCCAACAACTAAGGAGGGGCATCATACTCGCACATAAATCCAACTAGATCTCTGTCTCACTTCGCTGCTTCCTCCCTTCTGTACAGCAAATGGCACTACATGGCAACATCAGCGAGAACCTTAGATACTGTTATGCATTAAGTAATGCAGCAATCAGACTCCACGGCCTCACCGTGGTGGTGCTTGGATACATTTATCTGCACAACAACGAAATCACAAGGGAAGCGTTGTGCACGGACCAAGAATGCATGGAGGAATGGATGAAGAGGCCACTCGTGATGTGCAGTTCCAAGCAAGAGCGCTGACAAGTAATGAATAATACATGGTGAGAGTAGTAAGTGTGTGGACAGTAGAGGAAAGCAAGAGAAAATGGAAATGATAGAGAGAACTGTAATGTACACTGGAGGTCGCAGCTGTAAATGTATATTTGTCTTGTTAAATCTCAACAATCCAACTGTCTTTTTGGATACTAAAGAATGTGACAGATTGTAATTTATTCATCAGGAGAAGACAACAAACACAAAGCACAGATTGTTGTAGCTAATGAGGATATTGCTACATATTTATAGTTTAATGGTTTTTGGTTGTTTATTAATGTGTTTATTATCAATTCCACATATAATTGTTTGAGCTTTTTATTTGCAGATGACAGACTGTCAACCTCATATCTACTGTCTTTGGATTCAGACTGCAATTTGGACATTGGTTGCTAAATCAGCTCCTAGCTGTTATCACACATTCAACACTATCATTTTTCCATCAAAAAATTGCAGCAAAAACAAAACAAAACAAGCAGATCTTTTCACCATTTTCTGAGCTCACTTTGCAACTGTGAGGTAGGTATGGCTGTAGATTGCGATGCTGAAATTGCAAGAGGTGCATGCAAAATGAAGTTTTGAATGCATGCACGAGTTTGTGTATCCTGATGTAGGAGTATGGAAAACCAGAGGGGCCAAAATTGCACAAAATTGTGTGAATGTTGCCTGTGCGTTGTTTGCATGTTGCCATTTTGTTTGCCTCAACACTACTTAATAAGAATCTTTTCTGTTCTTATTTTGGTAATCTCTGGCGTAGTTTGCATTACTTTTCACCCAGTAACACATGTGATGATGTGCATTTCCTTCCAATGCACAGCTACTAATTACAGTTGAATTTGTCTCACATTACATCCACGTTCCACTTCTTGGCACTTTACCTCTGGGAGTCGCTTCCAGGTGGGCTACCTGCATAAATTACTGATAAACAGAGCTTGTGTCCCTATTGCATGTGCTGGACTAAGACTGCTGCATTAGGTAATGACAGAACATGCAGAGCCCATGTTTGTTTGTGTTCAGCGACTCCTTGGTGTACAGAAAGGATTGAACCTGGGTTCTCAACGAGTTGTTATTGTGCTATCAACAAGCTTTCTACCCTAGTCAACGAGCTGCACTGCGCTCAGGCTGTGCGCCTTCAAACATTTTACAATAGAACAAGAAAAGTAGTATAAACACAATGGACACAGCTTTTCTCTTTGCTTTTTTTCAGCCATTTTCTGCCAAACAATCGTTGTGAATGTCCAAAATCTCAAATTGCTGCTCACTATGGAGTGTCCATTATGTAGGGAGCAGTGAATGAGTGAACAATGAGGAGATTTCAGACACAGTCTCACTTAAATTGACAGGCTTATAATACCGTGGCCTGTAACAACAATTGAAACAGCAGCTGCCTTTGAAAAGAATGAGCGGGCAGGCGAGCATGTGTGATATGGATTGGATCAATAGTGCTGAAAAATCATGTTAACTTTCCATAACTGACGTGTATCAAATTGATATTTGCGACAGCTTTGACAGACTGCTTTAAACTAACTGTCAACAAACACAAGAGCCTTATCACTTGGCATGTTGGAGATGATAGTAACTAATCACTTCATTGATCCAGGCAATATGTCTAGTGCCTGGTAGAGATGTTCTTCATGTATCAAAATCATATACTTAGAAGTGTGTGGATGTACCATTACACCCTTACTTCTTTTAGAATGTGCAGATCTGTGAAGCTCTTGCCTCTTTCTCCACCCAACCCTCACTTACTTGCTGCAGCTCAAGCACACCAGCTCACCTGCAAATCTGCTCAAATGCTAGAAAACTACTCTACACTGTACAAGGCAAGTTGTAATATTGGAGTAATTCAGCCATACGTTTTCAAAGTGATTCTGAAGAAGAACAAAGATACAGGAAGTCCCATGCCACAAACTGTCAGGATTGGTTCTTCAGGTTTGTTATGTATGATACCCTGGAAGTCTGAATCTGTCGTTTTTGATTTGGTCACTGGTGCACAACTGCGTCAGAGTGGAAATACCCAGCCATGGTTTTGATGTGTCATATAAAAAAACACCATATGGTCATGTTAACAAGGTAGAAAAACAGATTTTCACTGACAGGAGTCTTTCATGAACATGAACAGGACTCAAAAACATCGGTCATGAAAAACAAATACTGCTCTGCTGAGTCTTATTCCATGATCACAAGAAAACAAAGCATTATGCTTATGGATTATGATTTCTTTCTAAATCTTTTGTCCATGATTGCATTATGTTATTAAAAATACTGCAAGAAATGTGACTCAGTTTGAATGTTTAAACCTAAAAGTATTAGTAATTTTGAATATTTATATCTATTTAAATCTGAATTACAGTATAATTGAAAACAAAAGCTAAACATACTGAACCTTTGACTCAGATTCAGGCCCACTGTATACGTCACAAAAGATAATTCTAGATGAACGCAGCCTGCATACAACTGGTGTTTTAAATTCAAATTGGATTTTTCTGTTTCAAGGTTGTCATCACAATACTATACGCAAATCCATCATGGCAAATCAACCTTGGATTACACAACTGGCCTCCGTTGGCTGAAGCACCCTGTACATCTGCCTATATAATCAAGTCAATGACACCAGAGCAGGTGTTAAATTATCCCACCAAAAGCTGTGCGAGGCGAAGGGCTTTTGAAAAGCACACCTGAAGAACGTTATTTTTCTGTGCTTCAACTCCTTAAGCCCTAGGATTTTAAAAAAAAATCCATCTGAAAAAACATGTCTGAATTCAGTCGGCTCCATAACTGTAAGTACACATGAACAACCTTAACCTCTACAGATAAGAGAAACTTGGGTGAATTTTACGATTCAATAAGTTTTTTCATCCTTATTAACAGACTGGAGTGAGTTTTGGATAAAAAACTCCAGTAAAAACAAACATTGTTACTTTTCCCTCATTTAAAAGTCTGAGAGTAAATACCAGCCTTATAACAAGTCAGTAGACATTGATGTTACTGAACAGGAATGAAACACAAAAAATGCTAAACTCATTTTAGTGATACAGTCTTAGGCAGCCTCTTCAGCAACCTTTAAAAAATGTCACTAGTTGTATTTTTATTATAAAATATACAGCCAGGTCCCTGCACAGGGACCACCAGGGTGGAATGAGTTCATGTTCATGTTTTTCTTAAGTCAAAGGTTACCAGTAAGAAACATTATCATTACAGAATTTCATTAAAGTTTAATTAGACAAACTTCACAAACAGGGAAAACCTCTCTTCTTGTTAAACTCATGTTGTATTGTTACACTAAAAGAAAAATCACAGTGGTAAAAGGCAAATCTACTGCAATATCACTGGAATTAAATGGACAGTGGTCATAACTTTTGAATTAAAATGCAATCAGTTTGAACTGAAAATAGGGGTTATGGTGTTACAACTGTTAGAAATGTGAATTATTAGAGGTTTTAGAAATGAGATATTTAACAAGGAACCAAGGTGTCCCTCACTGTTTGCACAGGTCTGCAAACTTTACGTCGTCTTGCATTACTGTATGAACTCATTATACACACAGTTTGTGCATACAAATTGTTCATCTGCATTATCCAGGTGTTTTCGCACCTGTCCCCTTAGGCTAAATGTCAGGATGAGAGACAGTAGTGCAGAAAAAAGCCGAGTATTCCCGTCACAATCATCCAGTCCAATTTACTTGACTTTACAGAGTCGGGGAGCCCATCAAACAAACAGATAGGCTACACATGGCTTTCCCCACCCGTGTTTGAAGGGAGATATTTTGAGGTTGCTCTAAAATTCCTTTGATCTAGTCGGTAGCTGCCCAAAATAAAGAAGAGGCATAACTGAACTAGAGAGAAGAGAAGAGAAGACGTTTGGGAGGAGGAGTGGAAGAGGAGGTCTGGGATTTCTGAATGTGGGAAACAAGAGTTGAAAAGGAGCGGTTACAAAATACAGCATGGTTCCAGTCATTTCCTATCAGGCGCGGTCTCGTCTTTGTTTCCCAGCCAAGAGTTCATGTTTATTGATAGATTATTGGCTGTTCAAGACAAACATGTATCAGTTCTTCCTCTGGTCCAGGACATTTTTGTTCCTTTTGTGTCTTTGAATGCAAAAACGCAACATCTGCAGCATGCATATTCACTTGTCACTCTTAGAAGGTTACAATAGGTTGTCTGTAAATGTGTAGTTTCTTACAACTCCTATTATCTCCTTCCTTAGTCAGGTCAAATTCTATAGTAATTGTACATAAACAGTATTTTTTGTGTGACAAATACCTCAACATTCAAACATTCATCAGCAAACACGATGTAATAGGTCATACATTAACAGTTTGCTTCGAAACATAACAGCAGTGAGAAGTGAGAAGTGTGCCGACTAAAGAAACTCACACAAAAACTGTCACTGTTTCATTGACATGTGATATGAGCCACTTGAAGAATGACTGCTTGGCTCCGAAAACTGAAAGCAAAAACATAAACCCTAAAACAAACGCATGGTATGCGGCACCAGGCAGGCATGATCAGCTTTTGATATCAAGCACTATCCTCAGCGTCATTCTCTGGTGTCTTTTGCCGTGAATAAAGCGATTCATGGCTTTCGGGGTAAGATTCTGTATCATGCTGGAAACCAAAGGATGAAGGGACTTTCATTCATCACTGAGACTGAGGCTGATCTAATAAGCACTTCCTCCATGCTGCTGCATGACACATGAATGCACACACACACACACTCTCACACACACAGAGAGAGCAACCCACAAATGTGCACCGGGTGAGAATGCAATACGAGAGCTCAGAAGTATGAAAACGAATGAATGAGCCAAGATAAGCTTCCCTCTCTGCTGACTGTAGTGGGCTCATTTGTATTAGAGCTGCAGACTACACAGTGTGGCCCCCAGGGAATAGGGGAGAGTTGCATACTTGCTGTGTGTTTGCATGTTTGCTTGTGTCTGTGTACATCTATGCATTTACATGATGTCTGCAGTACTGTGATTTGTTTGGAAGCATGATTATATGCACAAAACCACACAGATTACCTGTGGACACGTGTTCAAGACTTGTGGTAACTGAACAATTTCTGTCTTGGCTCCTGGATTAATTGAATAGTCTCCCTGTGAGGGTAATTACAGCAAACTCTGTTGAGTATTTTAAGTGTCTAACCAAAATCTATTTAGTCCGGTGCTTCCTTTCTTAATTTGTCAGTATTTCTGAGCTACCTTTTTTTCTTTCTTTCATTTCATTCTTGTGTTTGTCCTGTTTAAATTTACAAGTTCTTACACTACCTGTGCGGCTTAATGAAGGCCCATAAATGACCGCTACTCATTGGAATTCATCCAGACTTCAGATTGAACATCAGGTGTCCAGCCTGCCAAGTTTGACAAAGATCAGACAAACAGTTGTTGAGAGATTCCTGAATTTCTTATGGAGATGCAGCTGCATTACATCATATTTAAAATGTGCATGAATGTAAATCACTTTTTAACCATGACTATATAGCACCTTTTTAAACCTTGGCGAGGTTCTGCAAAGCTTTCAAATGTGTTTTTCATACACCCTTTCACAACCCAATGGTGGTAGAGCTGCCATGTAAAGATGCTTGCCTGCTATTGGGAGCAACCTCGGGTTCCAGAAACCTCTTGGCATGTGGAGGGACCAGAGATTGAACCGGCGACCCTATGATTAGCGGACAACCAGCTTTACCACATTTTACACTTACATACGAGAAAATACTGCACTGATGTGTGCAGCATACAGTCTGGCTGGATATGGCAGCATTTAACATTATTCTTCCCTTTTGACCCCTTAATGTGGAGCTCATACTGCTTCACATGAAAGTGGGGGCTTGACAGTCACACATACATAATTTTCTTTTATGCAAGTGCAAAGCAATCTCGTCTGCTTGTGTGTGTGTGTGTGTGTGTGTGTGTAGGAGATTATTGTTGTCATTGCAGGCTAGGGCTTCATGTCATGCTTTCATGCAGCCGTGGGGTCAGAAAGCAGCCATGTGTGGATGTACTGTATATGTGGTTTAACCTTTTAAACACAGCAGCAGGCATGTCAGTGAATCAGTCATGGCATCGGCACCGCGCCTGAGGCAAAAAGTTGGAGTGGACACATTAGTCACGTGTTGCTACTCACAACGCTACCATGTAACATGTCACTCTGCCAACTCATGATCGCTGAAAAGAACCCACATTCACACTTGAGTGGGTTTCAAGACAAAAGTTTGTTGCTCTTAGGTGTGTTTGAAATATTCTGATTTGTTGTACGGTCTTAAGAACGGCATTGTTAATTGTGTTTGAGTTTCAGACACTGATTTGGACTCATTTCAGATGTCCCCATTATACTCAATTTAAAACTGACTTTGCTTATCTTCACCTTATGACCAAAACATAGTATTCAGTAAAGCTGGTAGTGAGTGAGGACAAGACAAAACAAGCAACAGGGATGTCTGGCATAAGTCCAAGAAAGATGCTTGAAACTCTAATACAAATTCTAACTACAAAAGTTTCAAAAATGTAGTCAGAATATTTAAAACATACTTGACAGCAATAAACATTTCTGTCTTTAAAACCAACCATGTGTGAATTTAGGCTATTTTCAGTCATCTTAGCAATTAAAATAGTCAGGCTGGTTTAAACGGAGTACAGCAGCCACATAGGAAATGATGCCAAGAGCGATGTCAGAAAAACTTTGATTTTGAACCAAGATATCCTTTGAATGTCTGCAACTGAAGTTGAAAACACATCTAAAATACTGTTATGAAAATTGTCATTTCAAACCCTGTAAGGATGTTATTTGGACATCAAAAATGAATGTAAAAAGAGAAAGAAAAGAAAGCACCAGTTCCACTGGCACCAGAACAACACCAGAGGATAATACTACCACCTCCATGCTTCATGGTAGGTTTGATGTTCTTGAGGTCAAAGCTCATTTTATCATTTCATCTGACCACAGAAATTTCCTCCAGAGGGCCTTTTCTTTGTCCATGTTTTCTGGACGAAGATTATCCTTCTTCATGGCAGCATCTCAGCTCATAACAATATTGAAAAATACACTAGACTGTGAACACTGACAGCTTTGTTTCAGCAGCTTCTAATTCATTGCAAATCTGTTTTTTGGTGATTCTTGGTTGATTCTTGACCTTCTTGACCAATTGATTCTCAGCAGTAGGTGATAGTTTATGTTTTCTTTCTGATCATGGCAGTGACACAGCTGTGTCATGCACTTTATACTTACATTTATTTGCACAGATTATTTAAGATCTATAGCTGCTTTGGAATGGCTCTAAGCGACTTTCCTGACTTTTTCAAGTCAATGATTTGCTTTTTGAAATCTTTGCTGAGATTCTCAAACTTTCCAATTCTAGTGTTTGTGGCTGAGTCCAATAAGTGGATCAAATGGAGCCTTATTTAATTGCCTCAGAGGAGTCACCAGCTGTAGTCAACTATAATCACTCATGAGAAGTTAAGAGGGCATGCTAGTAAGAACATTTCATTAACACTACTTTCTACATCACCAAAACTGATCATTCAAGTTGCTGTATGTGTATTTTTGACCCAACAGATTTTGTCACATTTTCAGAAGACCTATAATAAATCCATGTAAGATGTTATTTTTGTGTGAGAAAGACACATGGGTTTCAGTGATTCCATTATTGACAATTCAGAATAGTATTAGTCACTGGAAACTCAAGACTGCCATGATATACATAAGTGTATATAAAGCTTTGTTCATGACTGTATATGCCATGACAGTATGTGTATGTGCCTTTATGGCTTTTTCAGTTTATCTTCATGTAGATGAGCGATAATAATGATGATGCTAATAATAATAAATCTAAGCTCTGGATTCTAGATACGCCTTTCAGAAAACATCAAGTATGTGAGGTTTGTCAGGTGCTTGAGAGTACAGTTCTGAAGAGCAAAGGGATCCTCTACCCACTCAAAGAGGTGAGGAGGAAAACTCGTATTGGTTTAAAGCTTTGCAGCACTGCAGTTCCGAGTGACTTGCTTTTCATAATTAAGTTTCAGCTCAGCAGTCTTAGTCATGCACTAAAATATAGTGTGTGTATCATTTTGCTTATATTTCTCACACAGTAAAGTGTACAGAAGGGGCAATAAATGTGTGAAAAGGTGCTTTACTGAAGCTTATCTGCAAGTAACCAAATATTGCACAAAGGTTAAAGGATGAGGCAGCAACAACAGATTGTGGAAAATTGTTATTCAGCTGCATGTTTTACTATGAAGACTGGACATTTTGAGCAATTATTGCCATTTATGAGCTGTCAGTAAAAAATCGATCAACTGGTTTTAAGAAGATTGACTTCCACTGTCTCCCTTTTCATCAGATTTGAACAGTAATGCCATGGAAATACAAGCAACCAGGATATGAAAAACAGACAGAAGCATTTTGGATGGAGCCTTTCAGCAGCGAGTAGGGCCTTGAAAGTTGCCTATAGTGGTTTTCATAGCCAACAGCCCTGGATACTGCCTCAATGGTAAAGTCTTTTCCATAAGAAAACCCAGTTTGACGGTTTTCTTTGCTAAAAAAAAAAGTACATCTATATTAAAGTAGAATTTCCTTCTGAATAAGAACAGCACATCACACAAAAGAGGAATCACATGGGATGATTCCACATGATGGAAAACTGAGTCGAATGAAGGGCTGTTTGAAAAGCTCACTTGATTATATTTGCACAGCATGAGGTGAGGCAGGCAGGGAGTCTGCTGTCACCAAATGGACAAAGCGTTTAGAAAACTCACACAAAATCAAGGGGAGGCTATTTCTCTTTTGCTCTCTCAAACACATGCTGTCACACACGGACAAAATGCAGAATATGATACAATAGTTCATGTTTTCATACAGAATCACAGATTCCTACATAAGTCTCAGCATGCGGGTTTTGAACACTTCAATAACTGTTTCATTTTGTTACTCCTCCACACAGCCTAATACATTCATCCTGTTTCTTATTATTGTTCATGTAATTTCTTTCATAAGCTTCTTATCATTTCTTTTAAAAAATAACAAGAAAGGCAGATGACTCTTTAAGCATAACAAAAGGCACTTTAGAGGCATTCAGGGATGTGTTAGGATGTATACTGCGTACTGAATACACCGTACTTTTTGAAAATCGCACGTCTCACTTGTATGCAGTTCACAGAATGTCTCTCCCACCTATCACTTTTTCCCCATCTTCCCTTCTCAGCCTGACATCAGCTCCTCCTTAATTGATCCCACACTGTGGCTTCTGACAGGCAGCCGACACATGGTAATGTGAGACTAGCTGGAAGTCAACCCACTGAGTCATCACACCCATGGAGAGCTTGTGGGGTCGCTGGTGAGGGAGTGAGGTGATGTCATCTTTACAAGCCCACGTATCATGCTGTCAGAGGAAGGAGACCTCTGAGTTGCAAACATGACTTTAACAAAAATGAGTTTGATGAAAATGTTTTCTTCATCAAAATACTAGCGTCTGACCTTCTGAATTGTTTCACTAAAGCAATTTTGCTCATGATTTATGCATGAACATACTGCAGACGGCTTCTGCGTTTGTTTACCATCAATTTTGTTTACCAGTGCAAATGTGTGAAACAATATCTCTGCAGTATAGTTCACTGTAACATCAACTCAATGTATGCAGGGAATGCTAAAACATGTAGTTTAAAGTTGGTTGAAATGCCTCATAGATAATTAATTAGCACCTTTTTCAAGTACAATACAATGAGTGGACAAAAAGACAAACTTAACACTACAAGACAGGTCCTAATGGAGATTCAAGTGAGAGTCAGATCACATTTATTCTTTGTTAAATGATTGCATTCCCAGTTGAAAAAGAAACTGCCAGCATTCTCACAATTACAATGATGTAGCAGGTCAGATCTTAGTTGGGCAATAGAATTTGGGATGTCCTAATCAGGTGTCAAAGGTCAGGATCAAGGCCAATCAAAGCATTTTTTAAGTGATCTGTATCGGCATAAACCTAAGCCCGATCCTTCATTCACATCCGCTGTCACACAAGTGTTCAAGAGCTACAGTGTGTGGCAGGGCGTTGAAGATGATAAGTGATCAGCTACATAATCAGCCTCCTGATCAGTCAATAGTCAATAAAACCAATTCAGTATAGTAAACATTTGTCCTGTGTTAATACTGCTGTCCCAGTCACTGGACGCATCATACTGTCTACTAAAGCAGCTCTGTTGCATATACAACTAGACTATAGGAACAGTGACCTATTCAATCCCAGCCTCACTACAATGAATGAGCTCTGGCTGGAGTCCATTAAGCGTCACAGAAGACTTTGTCATGGTGGCTCCTCGCTTTCAAAACCCCCATAATGCTCTCTGTGCTGCAACATGGAACTGCCAGTAGTTCAACTGATAATTTCCTTGGCTTGCTACTAAAAGGACCAATCTACAATAAATTTTGCAACATGCATGCAGAGAATACCTGTTGCACACTACCTTCTCGACACTACTTCCCAGACAGTGCACTACCAAAACTTTGCAACAATGTTTCATGATCACCAACACAACAATAACGAACATCTTCGATGCAGTAATGCAATTTTTTCGTATTGCATTAAAAAAACTGTTCAGTTGTAAAGCTTATACATTGTATTGATTTGAATAAGTTTAATGTACTTGAAGTACAGTAGAGCCCTGTTATTATGATACCCTTCGTGCAAAGCAAAACTATGACTATATCCGGGCTATTCTAATATGCGGGCTTCAAAATGGCGGCGATATCAGAGCAATTATAGCATTTGTGTTGATCTATAGGCCTATGAGACTTGTTTCAGTCATCAATTTGTTAATTTGAATGGGCATAGAACTACATTAACCCTTTGCGACCTAAGCCTAAAAGTTAGATCTTTAGGTCCGCCTGGTTTTCCTTCTTATTTTGACTAAAAAAGGGTCAGACAATATCCTGTGAGAGAGTGCTTTTGCCCATTTGTTCAGAAGACATGAAACTTTCAAAATCTGGCAGTTATTTACAATTTACTGCATGTTATAAGAGTGAAATGACCCGTGAAGATTGTCTTCTTTGCATTTTCTCTCACAAAATTCGCCGATCTCTGTTGTTTTACCGCTCTGCTGTATGTAGATCTCTGCCGCTGGGTGTGTATTGGCTGTGACCAAAGGGTCGGGTTCGCGGGCTTCCTGGAGAAGCGCGAATGAAATTACCGTAATGACACCTGTTTGGCTGTAAAGCGCAACGTCTTAGCTTTCAGAAACTGTTGGATTTTTTCCATTTGACCAAACTTTGACAGAGTTACGGTCTTCCAAAGTGCGCCTGTGCAGATGTGTCGCCGGCGACGCAGCAGGATTTAAAGAGTTAAAGTTGCTTGAAAAAAGAAAACAAGTGTTTAATACTATATTTATTACAAAATAATGTGTGATAATTAATCGGTTGCTTGCTATACCGTGACTGGGTATGATATTATCTATTCCTGGGACCAAATTTTGTGCATTTGCCTATGACTATACCCGGGCTTATGACATTATCCTATGACTATAAACGGGCATATTTACTAGAATTACATAAGAAATGGTTTTGGATTTCAAAATTCTATGACTATATGCGGGCTATTTCAATAAGCAGTATGATATTAAGTGGGCTCTACTGTATGTATTTTCTAGATTTTCAAGATCAGATTGAGACTCAGTATCAGCAGTTATTAAAAATAAAGGACTCAGATCAGACAAAGGGCAAATAAACTTGAATGGGACAACCCTAATTAGAATACTAACATTTGTTAAATAGCAAAACATACAAAATACTGCCAGGGCTCATGAGAAGGTCATCTTGCAAGTAATTGATCATGAACCAAATAATTGGACAATAACATGATAATGACTCTAAATGAAAACACTCTAGCAGCAGAGCTCACCTCCCATTGGAAGCAACTTGGGGTTCAGTGTCTTTGCCAAGGACACTTTAGCATGTGGAGGAGCGGGGATTGAACCATCAGACTTGCGACTCATGGACAACTACCACTCGAGCCATTACCGCCTCAACTTATCAAGCACACAGTGACACCAAAGGCAAGTCAGAGGATGCCAGAAGTAGTAATAGTTCGTCCTGTGAGCCACGATGGTCTGTACAAACTAAACAATCAAGAAGGTGTTGAGATATTTCACAAGATAAATGAAAACTTTGATCTGCTATTAACACTACTAGATTCACAGGACTCGAGGACGACAAATCGGTACAAAACTTCACGGCAGTCTTTGCTAAAGTTGTTTAGATATTTCTGTATAAATCAATCTGGTTTAGAATCTCTTAAAATCATCAAAAACAGTCCTACGTCATCACTGTTACACACAAAAGAGTGGAAATTTGCTTTGTTGGGGGAATGAATTCCATTAAAATGCCCATCTGACTGCAAAGTGCAGTATAAAGGACTAAATTCTTCTATTAAATTAGTCATATCTTGCTACCCTAACGGACATAAAAAGGACGTTTTTTTAAATCTAATTTGAAATGTAATTGTGCTGCTGTTATGAGTAATCGTACATCCCCTTTTGAGATTAATCATTTATTAAAGGAGATTAAAAATTTGAATGGGGTCAAGATGTCCCAGAAGTGTACCTTTGAACAAGCTCCAGATTGAAAAATATTAAAGAACTTAAAACGCAATAGAGGTTCAGACATGAAATTTCAACAGTACAATGGAGACCACTAACACATCCATCAGTTTCCCATGCACAATAATTCTATTTATATCATATGAAGAATGGTTGCATTCTCTTTGACATTCTGACATCTCCTCTTAAAACATCATTCATGTCTGCAAAAAGACTAGTATGCATTAAGTTTCTTCAACCCTGTCTTATGTTCATATAATGAGGAAAATGTCTTTGCGAATACTTTGATGTTTTTTCTTCTGCCAAAATATCTGATCTCACAGTATAACTTCTACCTGCAGTGACTTTAGCATTATTCACCTTTTGTATGGTTATGTTTAGGAACTCACAGCACTCAGTCAAGGGTAGATGTACATTGCGGTCTGGTTTAATAGAGAAAACTTTACTGTGACTTGAGACATAATGAGTTCAGAACCTAAAGCTTTTGTTGTCTAAACCTAATCCCACACAGGACAGCAGATGCAAATCCTGGCCTCTGACACCTGACCTCAAACACATCCTGTCGAGCCAATGCAGTTCATAAATGTAGCACAATATTGCCTGTGATTGGAATCTAGCCAGTGATTGCTGCTGTAACATAAGTGGGAGAGAATTATACTTGTATACACATTATATGTAGGAGACAGGGTTGATTGCATGTGATATGTTAAAAAAATATATAGATTTTTCTTCAGCTTTCATACTTTTAAAATGTCTTTCTGATGCAGGAACTGATTCGCTTCTATTAAATTCAGTCATAGATTGTGAACCTGTCCTCTGTATCAATTTCACTCACACAATAGAGCTGCATTCATGTATACGTGCTCACCTGTCAGAATAAGTTATATTTCTCATCCGTCTATGCACATCTGTGACTATATATATTCAGATATTAAAATTAATAGGGTTGTTAGAGTCATATTCTTCATGGCAACAGCTCGGACTTAATGAATATGGAGACCATCACTGTTCATTGATTAGAATTTTATAGTGAGTGTTTCAATTTAGAGAGGTGGTGGGGTAAGAGAGACGTGACATATGCAATATGAATGAAGTCTTTTGAGGTAAAGCCCAAAATGACAGTCATTATAACAGACTCTGGCAAGACAAATTTGCATGTTAGTGACTTTCCAAATGTGAAGAGCATTTTTATGATCCACTGACACTGTGTCATAGATGACTGTGATTGTTTGAGTCTGTGGACTGCACATTATTTCAATGAATGTATGGGCACTTATGGTGGAGCAAAGACTCGTTGTGAGTAGAATATAATCACGTGTATTCAGTTAAGAAGAGCTTGTTCCGAGCAGAAACAATAGATAACCTAAATACCAAAAAAAGAAAAAACATTTCAGTGACACCCAAAAAAAAGTATTTTCCCTTTACAGCTCATTTTAAATGTAGAAAACCACGACTTATCACAGGCATGAATTCAGGCAGTCACAGGTCTTTGGGTTCCTGCAGGGTGTTTAAGAAGGCAATCACGATACAAACTTCACGTTGCAACTCGTTCCAAAATTACTCCACCAGTCTGACATCCTGGAGATCGTGCAGGACAAGCAAGTACAGTCGTATTCCTGGAAGCAGACTGACATAATAGGAGCTGGAACTACCCTTCTGAGACGGCGCATGAAGGGATGCACCTGGTGAGCAACAAGGTTTGCATACAGTTTGCACGGCACTAAAATGAGGCTCCTCCGTTGTAAAGCATGTCAAGCGAACACTCCACATCATTAAACCAGCGGCAGCAGCAGCAGCAGCTCGTAACAGTCACTCAAGATCCACGATTCAAGCTGGTTCCACCAAATCCTGATCCTGTCATCAGCATGTGGCTCCACAGATCAAGATTTGTTGCTTGTGGAATGTTTTTCTACCATTTTGTCATCCAGTTCTTGCTATCACGTCCCAATCCTGGCTTTTTCTTTGTGTTCTTGTCTAACCCAATGCGGCCTTCTCAGAATTACCCCACCTACTTCAGGGCTTTATGTCTTTTCACAGACACTCCTGTCCTTGAAACTGAGCCGTTATTTACATATTTGTAACCTCCCTGTCAGCCTGAACAAGTCTGGTCATTCCTTCTGACCTCTCTCACTGTCAAAGCATCCTCACCAACATAAACCGTTGACATCTTGCCCTTTTTGACCCAATTTGCAGATTTCGTGTACCAAAAGTGGAGCTGCACGCTCTCAGCACAGTTGACAAGCTTGTGTCAACCCAGTGCTTTTGGAAAACCAATGAAAAGGGCATTTTCCCATTTTTATTTTAACGTTTGGGTTGCTGTGCAGGCCAGAGGCAAACTTCTGTTACTATTCTATTTTTTCAGTTTGATGTCCTTTTCATGCTTTGCTATTGTGTAACATGAATGTTCGGAGTTTTGTTTTTATCTTAAGATAATGCATCACAATATGCTGTTGTGGCAAAATATTTGTAGGTCAAATGGTTGATTGGTCCAAAAGCTGGATTTTGTCAGTGTGATTTGGGGCTAGAGCCAGTAAATATGAAGTCTGCTTAGCTTCAACCAGTATTTAGCCTCCTGCCATCCTTTTGTGATCTTTTTTTATCACTAACACAACACTAACTCGGTCAGAGGTGCATCAATGCACAGTAATTATCTTTGTTGTCACACACTTTAATACACAACCATGTATACTATCAAATAACAGCAACAACAAGGTTGGTAAGATGGTGGATGTTTGGTTACTAGAGTTCTTGTGGTTTCCTCTGAAGGAAAATGATTCATCCTTCTTAGAAGTACCTACTTATTGTATCATTCAGTCCAGTTAATTCAGTAATGCAGTTAGGATCAGTGTCTTTCCCTCTCTCTGTTTCCACTTTCTACCAAATGAACTCATTTTGCTCTCAACAGAAATCAATGTATAGATTCAATGAGACTCTCAGCCACCAACTCCCTCTGCTGCTCCTTCAGTCTGAGTGAGATTTCGACGAAACAACCTCGCCATAATCACTCCACGCCGTCTTTCCTGCGCACGCAAAACTGCTGGATAACAAAAACGGAGCCGTTGCGTCTTCCCACGGTGCACAGCGAGGACAGGAGTCATGACTAACTTTGAGAAGTTAGCCAAACACTCCCACACGTACTGCACCAGCTCACGGAATCACATCCCCATCAGAAAGTGCAGATCCTATCTAAAAATATTTAGGGCAATGAATGGTAATGGTAAATTTAGATGGCTGCCGTGTAACTCTCTCTGCTGTGTTGATTTGAGAGAAATTCTCTGTGTAACTCTTTTTTTTAGTCTGTGTGCTGGGTTTATACGCAGGAAGTGATGAAACACATTTGCTTTCTTTGTTTATTCTAACACAGGATTACGTAAAATTCCTGTTCGACCTGAATGAGAACAAACGGGTCTCTGCTGTGTACAACGTGCTCATATTTCCTAGCTCACTGAATGAGGAAAAAGGTCAGGGGAGGCAGGTTTGTACTAATTACATGGTTCTTACAGCCTCTGTGTGCACGTCTGCATCAAACATTCTGCCCGGCATAACATGAGGAAGCAGAATCCTTCTTAGATGACGAGCGAGGCAATAACAAGGGAGGATTTTTACTTTTGTTTCTGGTGCATACTCCCTCTTACATCCTTCAAAATACTGACTTTATTCAACTTCTAATATCAGATAAGTGTTTTGCGTGTTTTGAAGCTCTGCTATAGTTGAATAGTATGTATCATGATCCGATATATGTCGCTTTAAATTGATAATTGAAATGTAATCTGTCCATTATAATATCATAGGACCAACATTACATTGAACCTTTTCTGCACTAGGAGCATAAACTGGCAGACAGAACTGGTGCAGCTGTTACCGCCTCCCTCCATGGCTGTCTCTCACTCCCTTCACACACTCATATAAATACAGGCATTCAACCTGCACACTAAAAACACAAAAGAAGCATGGCGCCGGTGGGATTGGGGGCATATCAGCACATCCAGGGCTTTTCTTGTGAGAAGTTCAGTCCTGAGAAATTCTGCAACTCACTGAGCAGCAGCAGCAGCAGCTTCCTGCATGGGACCATGGCCATCATCGTGTTCTTTATTCTAGCAATTTCTCCTGCCTGCTGTAAGGTGCTCTGCAGCATCCTCCTCAGCTTGTGAATCAACCTCCCTGCTCAGTCTCCTCCAGCAACCCCCCTCCAACTCCCCCCCTACCAGCCAGTCTGCCCAATAATAACACAGCTCCTCAAAACAACCCCCGTTTTTGTTTTTTTCCCCTCTCTCTCTCTCTCTCTGTCTCTCTTTGTAGAGGGTTTCTCAATGAATAATTCACAGCCATATCCAAAATTTAACCCCGCTTCTTTATGGGTGAGGAATAATCGCTGCAGTCAGCTCCAAAATGCTTCCAGAAAATGGGCTGCAATGGGCGGCAGGAGCAGCTATAAATACCCCCCCAACCCCCCACCCCCCCACCTCCACCTCCACCACCCCATTTAGCACCCCTCCCTCATTCTTTCCCCAGTGAAAAGCGCATCAGCTAGGACAGTACTGCAGGGTCCCTCCGCTGGCTGGATGTGCACTTTTTAATGCGAGGGAGGGACACCGGTTATGTCATCGCTCCTACACCATTCGTGCCTGCTCGCTGATGCAACGGTTTTTGTTTTGTTTTGTTTTTTTGTTGCTGCTATTCATTGACTTCCTTCGGACTGTTTGTAGCACATGTGTGTGGAGCTGCTGCAGCCTTACAGCAGAGAGAGGCTGAGGGTGAGAGCTGCACATACTGAGGGGAGCTGGAGGGAGTCCAACACTGACACTCACACATATGGCAGCTTCACCAGCTGTGCAGAGCAGAGATTTATGTAAATGGACAACAGCTGATCCTAAACATAATGACGATGATGATAATAATAAAGCTCTGATAAGAACAGGAGCTTTTGAGGATTTGAACGCACCTCTGCTACAATCACCTCCACTGTCAGGACGTTTGGGAAGCAGGAGCTGTCCGTGGTGCTGAACTTTCACCAGCAGGCCACCAGATCAGCAGCTGAACTCACAACAGATTCAACTTTTACGACCCTGTTCCGCCTCATTAATGACAAAGAGCCATCATCCTGTCTCCAAGCACCATATGCATACGCAGAAAAGCATGCGTTGAAGCAGGACTCCAAGGTGTTAGATGCTAAAGCTGGACCGTGCACCTCTCTCCTCTAAAGGCCTACTACTGATCTCTTTATTTACCCACCTTACACAGCTGAAAGTTTTCCGACACTAGCGTCTCCTGGATGTCGATCTCCTTGGGAGTTGGCGCCGCGGTGGGAGTCCCGGCGGCGCTGCCGCACGATGGAGATCCTATAGTCCCTCCGGGAGAGGAGGTGGTCAAACCATCCAACACCTTCCGAAACTTCTTCATTTCTAAATCGTTCTGTGCGTATGCTTTTAGATTATGGGAGCGAGTGGAAGAACTGTGCCGTCTTTGTTTTCCAAAGTATCCACTTAGATGCAAGATCCCAACTCGTTTAGGCAGCTGGAGACAGAAAGCGTCGCTCCCTGCAGTAGTAGCAGGGTGAAGGAAAGAAAAAAAGAGACACCCCCCCACCTCTCTCTCTCTTAGGTGCAATTTAAAAAGTCATAGAGGCGCCTCATCCTGCTATCTGGCTGGTGTCCACACTAAACGAATGCGTCTGATCCACTGTGATCTGAGGATGTCAGCCAACGTTGCAGATGCAGGTCGAGTGTCTCCTATCAGAGCGACGGCTGCTGGAACTACTCAACTTCATCCTCCTCCTTCATCCTAAAGTCACATCCAGTCCCGAGCTCGGAGAAGAAAAAAACAGCAACAAGAAGGAGAAACCTGCACCTCATGTCATCATAAATAAGGAGCGATGTTTGGTTTTACGCAAACATGTCAGACAGAAGTGGAGAGATCACCCCCCAAAAAACAAAAAAAAACTTGGAGCAGGTCAGTCCACTCCCCCCCACACCTCCCTCCCGCCCCCCAGGAAGGAAAAAAAAAGGCACTTTTCTCTCACAACACTGTGGCTGCCAGTAACAGGAGGAGGACGAGGAGCCAACAGACAGGAGACGCAGAGGCAATGCAGTTACACCAGTCCTCAGTCAGGCCACGGAACCACACAAGTCAGGCATCGAGGAGGAGGAGGAGGAAGATGCGGTGCGATCGAAGGGTTAATCTATAGATCGATGGGCTTTTTCTTTTTTTTTTTTCTTCTTTTTTTGTGGTGAAGATCATCCAGCTGCGTCGGAGCGTCGCTTCCCCCCGCAGCCCGGAGACAGAAGACAGGAGACTGTCCGCGGTGCTGAAAAACCATCAGCAGCAGCAGCAGCCCCGCCCCCCACCCACCCACCTCCCTCCCTCACCCTCTCTCTCTCTCTCCCTCTTCCTCTCTCTATCTCTCCTCCCTTCTCGTCAGTGATTGGGCACGAGGCTTTAAATCAAGGCAAACACAATGATGAAGGGGAAAGAAACAAGCAGCACGGCGGTAAAGGAGTAATTCACCTTTACATGGAGAGTGGAGAAATCCATTCAGCACTCGTTCTCCTGCACCTGGGCTATGAGGCAGTTCACTAGAAGCAAAGAGGATCATGCAAAAACATCTAAGGAGTGCTGTGTTCTGGGTTGTTTTTGTGGCTCCATTAGACGCCATTAGAAGGAGAAAATCTGAAGTCTTCATTTAAAATAACACAAAAGAAGATGTGGAACCTTGCTTCATGCTATTTCAAGATTCTATTCACTGTGTTTTAGCATTATATTTTGAACTTAAAAGCCCATGCATGGTCAGGTCGTCTCAGTTTATCATCTCATGGGCCAATGCAATATTTAAAACATGTGCATTTGTCACCCTTCCCCCTTTCCCCAGTAAAAACATGAAAGCAGCAAATTACTTTTATGTATTAATAAAAAATAAAAAAAAACAGCAATAATATTACTCATGCACAAAAGGCACAGATTGCTGCATGTGTTTGATGCTCGGAATTTCCTGGAGGAGGATCTTCAAACAAAACCTATGTCCATGCTTCACACAAATGTAAGTGCAGGGACCTGATTCAGCCTACAAAACTATTACATTTCAACTTATGTGTTAAAACACATCTGATTGTTGAAGCATTGCACAGTAGCCATACTCTTATATTTTCATGTAATGCAGTTTGGTCTTGTATGCTTTTTAACAATGCATACAATCTAATGCTTTTAAAGATGCTGCAATGTTTTCACTTACAGTACCTACCTGGATATATGTTAGAAGTCCACGGACACTGTATGAGTTCATTTAGCACCCATTAGGCCAAACTCAGCTCCTCTTATGGCTGAAAAGAAGTTGATGGAAATGATTTACTTGTATGAAATAATAAACAAATGTATAGAGATAAATATTGAAAAGGAAGCAGCTTTTTGATTACTCGCTTACTAGAAATACTAACAGAGTTTTAATTTAGGCTGAGATAATATTTGGTGTAGGTGGTGCTGTATACAGAATCCTTGTAAACAATCAGGAGAATGCACCTGGTTGGTAAATGTCCTTGTAATGTTTCAGTCATTTCATACATTTTAAGCAGTTCTCTTCGATACATTAATGGACTAAAACATGTAAAACCATGTTTTAGTCCATTAACCACCACATTACCACAAACCATTTTCCAAAGCCTTAGATTGCTTCCCTGCCTTCCAGGCAGCTTCTGGTTCATCTTCATTTCAGAGGACTATAAAAAAAAATCCTCTATACTAGATTTTAAACAGGCTTGACAGGTGCTCCATCAGATTTAAGGTTTGTTTCCAATGTCTTGACTTAAATTATTGTCCCTGCAGTTGCTAACAAGGACTTTTTCAAGCAGTTGAAATACCCAATTAACAAAAAGCTAAACACTATGTTGTCAGAGAATCAAACCAAGACATTTCTCACCATTCAATCCAGTATATGTATATATAAATATAATATTTCATGTTACACATATAGAGTCTTTATGCCTGTAGAGCTCCATCAATAATATGCCCATGTAAATTTAATACAATGAAAATAAAAAAAAATATTCCAAGTATTAAGAATTAAAAGGAACCACCACCATACTTACCTCACTTGAATGTTAAAGACCAGTGATGTTGCATAAGCACTTACATCACCAGCCTCTGCCCCCTGGCAATACGTGATGTTGTGGAGTCAGAGCACGGCACACATGGTCGTTCTGTCCTATTCTCCAATCTAAGGGAAGATGATAAAAAGATTACACTTGGTGGTTTGTGTCGCTGGTGCTGTCCGGAGCAGACCTCACTGCACTGCCCACTAGGTGAAATGTTTTTAAGATTCTTCTGAGGACTGAGTCTCTACATGTGGATCTTTCTTGATCGGAGATTTTTCTTCCATTCCAAACCTTCCAAAAATAAAATAATGAAAAAATTATAGTTGCACAGATGAGTGCATATAAGATGAGGATGTGGATGATATGACATTACGTTACTATGGGGGCTAAAACTTTGATGATTACAGTGTGCTTGATTTAAAACAGAAGTGTTCTAGTAATGATTCAAAGCATCTTTTTATAGCATTTCAAGTGCTACTAAAATGTCCTATAATTAGATCAAACCTTATTACTATTAGAATTTGAAGGTTCCATACAACCAAGTGTAGTTAATATTAAGTGACAATCAACCAATATTCAAAATACACTGATCAGCCACAACGTTATGACCACTGACAGGTGAAGTGAATATCATTGATCATATTGGTACTATGTGGTGTTCTGATGGAAAACCTTGGATTTTAACATCCATGTTGATGAGACTTAGACACCCAAATAAACATTGTCCCAGAACAAGCACACTCCCTCATGCAAATGGAAATCCCAAATATCACTGACCTACCCCTGCAGGAAAATGAACCCCACCACATGGAAAAACATCAAACAATCAGGAACATGTTGAGGAACATGACAATGGCCCAACATGTTGATTTGACCTCCAAATTTCCTACATCCCATTGTGATCAAGCATCAACAGGATGCAGTGGAACAAGTTTGACTGACAGAGGCCCCACTGCACAAGCCAGAGTACCCAAAGGATCCAATACCAACATCCTGGTTCCAGACCCCATAGGACAACCTGAGTTGTCCTCTTGTCCATGCCAAGTGGTTCAGAGCATTTTTGACCACATAAGAAGGACCAACACTATATTGGTTATAATGTTATGCCTGATCATCCCAACAGCCTAAGCTAACATGACGAACCGTGAAAACTGACCTGCTAAATATCAGCATGCTGATACTGTCAACTCAAAATTCTAACCACAGAAGCACAAAACTGCTGGCCTGGCTGTTGACCTTTATTCATTTTTATGAGCTCTTTCCCAACTCATGTTTTGCATTTTCCCTCCAAATTTACCTGCTGAAAATGTTCGCACATTGTTTCCAGGGAAGATCTGTAACGGAGAAGTCTTTTTTGCTACCCAAAAACTTAACGAGAGCAGCAGTTCTGCATGACTGTGCATGTTTTGTTGTGAATCCCATTAAAAATGATTATTCCCCTGTTTAGCCTAATTTGTGAACCTTGTCGTCAGCTTAATTCAGAGTGTGAATCAGCTTCAGCACCAGTTCTTGGATCACCAGGAGTTAGAGGACTGTTTGTGATACTCAGTGATAAGTCTTGTGTTATAAATGTGCTATAAATCAAGAATAGCTGGAAGACCTGATCTGCTTCAAATCTGATTTTTCTAATATGTAGACAAATATATTTACAATCCATTAGGCTTCTCTTTCAATTGTTCACCTTGGATGCACACAGTATAGTTGTCGTTGCTAATGTCTATTAGGGGGCTCATGAAACGACACAAACATGCCAGTCCATTTGATATGTTAGATATTTGTTCCTCGATACACGAGGACTCGACCTCAGGGGGCCTTTTAAAAACAGGATGCTCAGACCTGTCCACTTAATGCTACACTAAGCTGCCCTCAAAAGCCGCTCCATCATTACCGTTTAATGTTTTGTGCTGAAGGAACACAAAGAGACAAAGAGACGGAGGTAGCGCTGGTGCCTCTGCGCGTGTGTTCCGTTTACGACACCTCCAGCGGTGGGCGAAAATGCGGAAAGTGATATTGTGTTTGTTTCGAGACAATGCTGTTCACTAACACGCGTTCACAAAGAGCTCTGTTTTGGATGGCACATGGTAATTAGGCAGCTAGCTAATTTGGGGCCAGAGATAATTTGCAGTCTTCGCTGAAGATTATAAAACAGAAAAACAGCAATAATTAGGATTTTGTAAAGGAGACCGCGGGGATTATCAGATGGCTGCAAATGTAGCGACTGCGTAAAAAAGCTTCAGCTGTCATAGTTAATTTGTTCCTGCTCTGTTGCAAAATGTCTCGTCTGCAGCTCACATTTCTTTCCTTTTGCATATATATTTCAAAGGTCGGGATAATTATAAGTCACTACTGATTGAGGGAAAATGGCAAGTTTGAACAATGCTTCCATGTTTGACCTCCGTATGATGGGAATGCTGTCCCTGTTCAGCCAGCTTCATCTCAGAGATGATTTGTTGAGGTTGATTAATTTTGAAGAACAGAAGCAATTAAAATCCCGTCCAAATAAATTTCCGCCTAAACAGAATTAAGACAAACACACACACAGCAACACACACACACATACACACACAGGCCAAGCATGATATAATGAATACTGATTAAGGTCAAGGTGTTGTGTGATTGTAAATGACAGACAGTCAGGACTGCTTATTAAAGAGAGTGTGATCAAACACTTTGTATTGAGCCTGTGAGGCAGCTGTATGTTCTGCAAAGAGTGACATTTTAAACACAGTGTAAAAACTACAGATGACAGTGTGCAGTCCTTCTTTAGTCTTTGATGTGACCCCTAAAAACTCATCTCCGTGTGCCAGAGTTGCATATTCATAAGAAGTTTTTTCCATGAAAATAATCCCTTCCTGCCTTGAAACAGCTTCGATGTAACTCTGCACTGTGGATTTGTGTGGATCCATGTTGTCCTTGTCTCTCTCTGCACTCCCCGTTTTCCATTCGCTGCAGCTGAGCACACCAGCTCTCCCACAGCCCTGTTCAGACACTGTAAACTTGCTCTACAATACACATTGGGAAGCTTTAATATCAATTCAACCACACTCCAAAAACATATGCTTAGGTTGAACGACAAAAAGTTCACAAGACAGTTTGCATCAATCTTTTTTTAGTTACGAAAGTTTCTAATAAAATAATGTCCAACCAATTAATTTCATCAAGGTAATTAGTCTCTCCTCTAAAATTAACTGTACTTTAAATGGAAAAATATTTAATAACTAGTTGCATAAACACGAGGTTTTAAGTTATGAAAGACTTGAAATGCTAAACTCAAGGTGGAAAAAAATTCAAGTTATCAATCCAATTTAATAAATTTACTTCAACTTGAATTTATTATGAAATCAATTCATGCAGAACTTTCAGTTTAAATCGTAGCCCTAATATTAAATCAGTGTAGTTACCAACAATAATAGATCAGTGCAAGTCATCAAAACTCAGACTCATCCAGTTCAAAATGTTTGAACTTGAAATTGGCTCTAAAGATGAATAATGATATGGAAAGTCCCGCCCTGCAAGTTTACAGGATTGATCCCTTTGGTTTGTTCCACATGAAACCCCGGTGGTCTGAAATCATTTTTTTTATGGTGTCATCGTTACACTGCAGTTTCAAGGTGACCCCGTTGTTAACTGCTTATTTCACTCATGCTCTGTTTTCTAACCTATACTATACAAAATCTTCTGTTGAGATGTTAACAAGGGAAAAAACTTGACTTTTACTGGAAGGGATCTTTAAATTAACTTTCCACCATTGGTTGGTTGGTATTTATGTTTTTGAGTGAAATGTCTGAACAGTTATTGATTGTTTTTTGATGGAATTTGGAGGAGATGTTCAGGTTCCCCTCAGGATGAATTTAAACATTTTAGTGATTCCCTGCCTTTTCATTTAGCACCACCATCAGGTCAGAATTTCAATATGACCTAATACCTGTGATGGCATTCCCAATAATCAGTCTCAGTTTCACTTAGTGTTCAGCTTTAATGGGCAAAATGTCAAACCTGGATGGTAAAGATGGTAAATATCATATCAATGAAACATCAGCAGGTTAGCACTGCCACTGTGAGCATGCTGATGTTCAAAGCACAGTTCAGACCAAACTCATTCAGTTCAAAGCATCTCGGTTTTGTTTAATGGTAATGCATTATCTCTGTTATGGGCATCCCGTTTCCTCCAGTTTGAAGGAGAAATATAAAGATAAAGATAAACAGCCTCTATAAATGTTTGAAACTGCGAGTTGAATAAACAGATTTTGCTTTTATGTTGTTACCAGCATCAGAATACATGATTAACTCAGCTGTTCCTGAGTGTTGGTGAGGGTTCATCGCTGTGTTAGAAGACATGTCAATCACTTTGTGACTGATTGCATGTTTCACTTCTGTGTTTTAAATTTTTGATGGTAGGCAGGGCTGACCTTTTGGTTTACATTTGGATCACAGACTGGGGCTTTAAATTATTGATGGCTTAACCTGTATGCAGCATTTTAATGTTGCTGGGGTGGTGCTAAAGTCAAAAGGTCTCATATAGTATTGAATAATTATTTGTCATATTTTTATGATCGCCATATATAAATCTACAAAGTAACAAGTAATTACAAGCTGCACATAGATATAGTATGGTAAGTGCAGCATTATGAACATAATTGGCCTCAGAAACAGGCAGGATGTTTCGAAACTATGGATTTATTGACCAAACCTCCCACATACTGTACACTCATGGCAGTGTTAGAAGGTTATCTGTTTACCCACCCGTCATCTTTGATCTGAAGACGTCTGATCTCGACTTATCTCTTGGGGCCGCGCTGTAAACAAGGAATTGGTGGAACATAAATTGTGACATGACACCTACTGAAGCAAACTAATTCAATTCGCTGACCTTCAGCGGTTTAACTCCTCACCTTGTTGCAGTGATCTACAGTTATGCTCCAACATAATCACCGTTGGGTGTGGTTAATGGTGCAACGGTGCACGGTTCTGACAACAATGCATCACCATGAAGGCTGGATGCAAATTTCAGTGCACCGCTGTGGACAAATTTGTAGAGCGTGTTTGACGTAGAAGTCATGCCTTGAAAATGAATGTTATCCAGCTTTTATGTACTGCACTGTGCCACATACTGTGTGTTCTGTAAATTAAAGTTGTGTGTGTTTGTTTCCGGCACACACATGAAACACACGCTCTCATGCAGATACAGTCCACCTTCAATATATTTATAATTACCTCCATGCACCCTATGGACAAGTCCTCCATGCCCCCCACCACCACCACTACCACCCACCTATCAGCTGAGTCACTTTAGCCCAATTAATGCCTGCTGGGTGATTTGATAAAAGTGCACAGGAGCAGAGTTTAGAAGCAAAGTGAAGCCGCAAAAAGTATTTTTTTTAATCAATTTCCAATTAAGAATTCATCCGTATCTGTATGACCACTAGTAATTGAGTCAAGGTGGAGGAAGACAGGGTCTGGAAGGCGGGGCTGATCCTTCAGGGATTATTCATTTCCATATAAATGAGCTGGTAAATGCACGCCTGATTCTCGAGATTCATTATTGACCAAAAGACAAAGATGAGTAATAGCCACTTTTCTTTCCTTTTTTTTGGTTTTACGTTTGAGTTAAGATTTACTTCTCATTTCAAAGCTGATAAAAACCCTGTTTGATCTTACTCTTAGAGAGGATGTAGAGTGCAGATGGTATGTTTATTATAAAAAGCGGGAGCAGTTATTCACCACCCCCCGAGCCAACGGAAACCTTTAGTGGAAGAGATAGCGAGAGTCACGATGAGTCCAAGGACCCAGTGGCATTTCTTTGTGCTAGCTATCCACTTAAATGAGTGTCAACACTTTCTCATTTTCTCATCTCCATGCTTATTTAGGATATTTGCCAAACAAACAGTGCACTATGTTTATGTGGTGAAACAGACAGTAAATGAGTAAATTACAGTGGAAACATTAGGAAATATTCAATAATGATAAAAATATAGTGTTGGGAAACAAATTGTATTAAACATAGATACAGACACACAAAGAGCAGGATTCACTGGTATTGTTTTGTGCGTTACTGGTATTTTCATGTATTTTACTCAATAAATGAATGCAGCACATGTTTACAAAGACAGCAAAAGCCCTAACACACCTAATAAGTAACAGTACTTCACCAACAAGTCTAACAAAGCAGGAAAATTCAATAAATCTTTAACGTTAAATTGGAAAAGACTAAGAAAAACAAATACATTATTCTGACAAAAGGATTGTGTATTGATTACTCTACTTGCCTCTCATGATAGAGACTGCATTTTTCTGTTGCCGTCATTTTCCACTAAAATGACTCATTTTGAGTTTAAGTGGAGTCAATCAAACACCACAGGGGGGTCTCTTTCACATCTTGTGATGTGTGAATGTCTATTGTCAGTGAATATTTCTGGAGCCATTTGGGTAACAAATAGTAATTGGCAGAATAGAGAAAGTTAGATTGTCAGTTTCTGGCTTTCCTCCACCTGATTTTATGTGCATTTTCAGCTCATTTAACAAATAAAACCCCAAACTGTAACGTGCGTCCTTCGTTTTCACATGTATCCACTGTGTTGGCAAACACCGTCTCATAGTGGCTTTAAGGGCGGAGCAGGCGGAAAACAATGTTTTAAAAATGATGGGCACCACAGTGACCATGATGTCAGACAGATACCTAAGCAGGACAATTATGGATAATTGATGCTTTTAGCTGCTAGTTTGGTGCCAATATTGTGATAATGGTTTGTTTTTGTTTGGTAAATAGTTCGTTTTGTTGCTGGATTTACTTGATATAATGATTTCAATTTTTTTTTTTTAAGTTTTGAGTTTGTTTTTGGTTATTTTGGTTATATGCAGAGAACTGTTTGATGTGTTGCTGTTTCTGCTAATAAAGACCTTTCCATTGTCTCACACATTCATCCCATGGTTATAGATATGGGCTTATAGCAGAGAGAGATATGCTATTAACAAAAAATGTAACCCTCCCTCTACTTTTAGAAAATATAGAGAGCCAGTCAGAGTGTAAGCATTGTAACATCAGTGGACAGCAGATGTTCAGAATCAATCTTGTGTGGATAGGCAGTGCTAGATACTGGCTCTGTGGATGTGCAGTCTCAGAGAGCCCTTTAATCTTTTATTACATCCAATGTCACATCGGTACAAATAACTAAACCACCATGTGTAAAGCCGGTGTTTTACACACATGTAATAAAGGCTGCACAATCTGTAATCTAAGCATAAAACTGTCTCATCTGACTGCTGAAAACATTGTTTTTCTTGCTGCTCTGGTCCTACAAAGGATTACTATATTTTATAACAGCATGTAAGTTTCCTTGACATAGCGTTCTCAAAACGCCCCCTCAATCCTATGACCTTGTGTCGCAGTCAAGTGAATGGAGTTGATCGCATTATCAAGGACGTTTACAAGGATTTATTCTTCTGCTTCATTTTGTGACAGGAAGTACCCACCAGATTCCTCACATCATTTTCTCCTTTCTTCAGTTACACAACATGACAAGCCGCCTTTACCTGTTAATCATTGCAGTGTAGCTGGTGTTGAGAATGTCCCGCTTCAATTTCTCACATTCATTGTCTCACTTTTTATCCCATCCAGAATTGGATTACAGACTGGTTTTTTTGCATATTTGTCCTTGACTTCAGCGGCAGAATCAGCTCATGAGCTGTGGAGATACAGTGAGGAGGCATCCGCCAGCTGTGACCTTGATCCAGCACATCACCCTGTCACCTCTCAAACATCCCTTATAAATCTGTTAACAGATTATAAATCTAATTTCACATGACGCAAAGTCAAGCACATGACAAATTTACAGGGCGGGAAGGGGCTCTGCTGAAATGTTAAATCTTTAAAGATACAGTAGATTTATAATTGACTTGATATGACCTTTAAACTTTAAGCATTTCATCTCTTCGCCTTAATTTGAGGGGTGAACAAATAGAACGTATGTCAGCAGATTATCTGAGACATGGTAAAGAAATAATGAAGTGTCTGGAAAGAGATCAGCTGATTATTCTAAACAGAGGTAGCTGCCAACTGAACCCTGCTGTTAGCTCATCAAAATGTAAAACACGATCATCACTGGGCAGCAGAGAGAGCAGTTCAGTTTTATTTTGTTTGTTTGTTTGTTTTTTGCAGGTAACCGGATGGCTAATGTAAAATAATGTGGGTAAAAGGATAGAATTAGCTCATTACTACCATTTCAGCATGCTGTGTAGCTCATTTGTCTCGACAGAAATGGCAACATTAAAAAAGGAATATTACTGTTTAATAAAATTTCTGTTTTTCATGGCTTTTAATAAACACAGTCTCAATCACCGGCTGCACACTGCCAAGCTGCTGATGGATAGGATTGAAATAATTTTGAAATGGATGAAACCAATTAGGCCGTCATAGCACAGTTTCAGGAGGGCAATCATTTTAGTACATTTTCACCTATGTGTGTAAACCCAGAGATGCAGTTTACTTTTCAGAATGACCAGTGAAAGATTTAACATTTAACAGAATTTATTGCAACAGTAGTCAGCCTCATTGCACATGACTTCAGCTCTCTGTTTGTACACCTTTCTGTGCAACCACAGCCAGCATATCAAAAGGTGCAGAGGAGTTTAGTGAAGGTACAGATTAATATCGATTAACAACTTTTCAAAGTGAACCAACCCCACTGAAACACCAGTGTTGCTGATTGAATCAATAGCGCATTTCCCCTCACTGACGAGCAATCCGCAGAAACAATCATAATCCGACAGCCGAGTTGTAAATAATTGGCTGCTGAGCTATTAGCCTCATGTGCAGTGCTTGTAAAGGCTGCTTCGTACTCAAATGAACATGACCGCTCAAACTAGCAGCAGACTCATTAATGGAAAACAGCAGTGATGCCTTCACTTGCACTTCATAACTTACTTCTTCTGTGCGGATGTGCTTTCGAACAGCAATGCGCTAACTTAAACTAGGCTTCTTAGCACGGAGGTCAGTGACGATGAATCTTTTAAGTCAGCTGACCAAAGTGATTCAAATCTGGAAAGACGTTTCTGATTTCCACCTCTACTCTTGTGGCCACTACCAGATAAACATGCATTTCACAACTAAATATGAACATTAACTGTGAAAAAAAACATTAATTTGAAACCAAGGATCCAAATGTGCGCTCTTGAGTGCTAAAAACCTCACTTAAAGCACCTTTATGTTCTTTGAAGAGTGCTTGTGAGCGTGCTTCCTGCCTGTTGAATGATGATGGCTGTGTGAATGGCTGTCATTATTGTCGGCAGCAGTAAGCTAACTATGTGCTCCAGGGTTCTGCCGGTGCTGCCATATGTCCGACTGGTGGAGAGTGTCTGTCTCCAGTGAGATCAGGCCTCCAGCAGCCAGCGTCCACCCAACAGACAAGAGTTCTTTACAGCTGGTTCAGGGTTCAGTCATGGGGGTAGGATTTTTGCCAATTATGTAAGCTGATGACATCAGCATCATAAGTCTTCGAGAAATGATATGTGCTGTCATGGACCCAAATTAGAGATGTGGTTGAGCACAAATAACCTAGTTAAAGTTGTGTGTAAGTTGAATCATCATTTAGTAATATCATCCAGCCATTATCAATACACCGCTTAATCCTCTGTAGGGGGTTGGAGCCTATCCCAGCCGACTCAGGTGAAGGCAGGGGACACCCTGGACAGGTCGCCAGTCTATCACAGGGCTACACAGAGACAGACAACCAGTCACACTCACATTCACGCCTACGGACAATTTAGAATAGTCAGTTAACCTCAGCATGTTTTTGGACTGTAGGAGGAAGCTGGAAAACCTGGAGAAAACCCACATGTGCACGGAGAGAACGTGCAAACTCCACACAGAAAGATCCCATGCCCAGACTGGGACACAAACCGGGAAGCCGAGCCACCGTGCAGCCGTCAGTACTATCAGTGTCAGGAATATTCACACAAGAGTTTGACTTACAGATGAAGATTTTGTATGTCAGAACTGATTAAAAAAACAGTCATGTTTTGTGTTTATGTTTACAGCTATTGTGATTCGTTTTAATATATTTTTTTTTTGCAATTTCCATTTATTTAATAGCCTATTAATGATTTTAGGAAGTAAGAACAGATTTTTAACCCGTGTTGTTGTGTTTTTTAAGGCTATACACTTTCTAGAAATGTTTATCTGGTTGCTGTTGTTTTCATTTGCAGGCTTATCTGTTAAATAAAATTAATAAAATAATGCATGAGCTGTTTGCCTTAAGTAGGGATGTTCTCATTGGATAAAACGTCAGAGAAGACGAGGCCAAACTGAGGAAGCATAAATAGAAAGAGAATCTTTGCCAATTATGTCTTGTTAACAAGATGTCCTGTATGCACGCACCACCATTTGTAAATGCCAAGCAATTACTTTAAATCTGATCTAAAAATAACAATGGACTCACAAGTGCCACATAAAGAGGGTGATCAGGAGCTGCTGGTAACTGAGATGTGTGATGCCCGAGATCAGTGTAGCAGATATGGAGATCAAATTGGTAAGGTTAATTGAATATGTCTAGAAAGTCGTAAACGGATTATTTATCTGCTCTTGAAAGACAATAGGCTAAATGTCTAGATCTTCAATTATGTACCGGTTTTGTCTAAATCAAATCTTTCTACTTCAAACAATATTAAGCATTTTGTGATTCATTCTTTTGCTGAATAATAATGATGAATCATCGTGCCGGTAAGTCAAGGAAAGAAAAATCACGCTGCTTTTTGTTGTTGTTGTTTTCAGTGAAATGAGACAAACAGCAGGGATCTCTGGGTGAATGCGAACACGCTATAGAGATGACTGAGTCACACATTAATGAATAATTGGTTTCCTGAGAGGCCTTAAAGTTATATTTTGCCAGGAAACAGCAACAAGGCTTTCGTTTGGTGGCAAGGAGACAAGTCCTGCACTGTTGACTTAACAAGGTGACGTCAACACAGCACACTCATGGGACTCTTCACATAAGGCTCAGAGGTGGGTGGAAAAAGAGGTGTGAAGCCAGAGTGTCACCAGACAACGAAAAAAAAACAAGAATGGGAAATGGAAAATATACATATTCCCAGCAATGTACAGGATGTGTTAAAGCAGCTATATGTTCTGCCTTTCATGGCTAAAGAAAACCCAGCAGAACAGAATTTAAATACAGCAGTGGGACACTCATCATCTAATAAATATCTGATCAGTTGACCTGTTTTACATACATCCAATTACTTTACTTTATTAATGTCAGGTTTTTAGTTCTTCTTCAGGATTTCTTACTTTTTGCAAACAGTAGTGCTTTTTAGATTTTATGTTAAATGAATAAACTTCCCATTTCCCTCACCAGTCTGCACTCAATAACCCACAATGACAAAGGACAAGTCAGACGTCACCCCAGTGCTGTTGCTTTGGGTCACTGTAGCTAAAAGGTGAACCGTGAACCCCAGTTTCAGGTCATTGCACTCTGAAGCAGCTTCTCCTCAAGGAATTCTATGTTTGATGGCATTCATCCTCAACTCAGATCAGACCAGTATCCCTGCCACTGAGAAACACCCCCACAACATGATACTGCCACCATCATACCTTACAGCAGCGGTTCTCAACTGGTGGGTCGGGACCCAAAAGTGGGTCGCGAAGCCATTTTTAGAGGGTCACAGAAGCATGCCCCCCCCCAAGTAGTGGTATTAAGTCTTCTATTTTAAAGGACGTGTTTCTTATGACCCAGTTGGTTTTCAATAGCAGGATATTCAGTGGTGGTGCCAGCTTATTGGAGAAATCTATGCTAAAACGTCTCAAAAATGAACCAAAATGTGCTCAGAATCTGTCAAAACGGGCAAAAATATGCCCAAAACTTTGCAAAAGCATCCAAAAATACCAAAATTTGCAAAAAAAAATAAGCCAAAATTTTCCTAAATTGTATCAAAATGCGTTGAGACTGCATCCAAATGAACCTTTGTTAACAGGAGCAGCAAACTTCAAAAATTTGGGTCGCGACCGTTATTAATAGAGACATAGTGGGTCCTGAGGATGGACCAGTTGAGAACCACTGCCTTACAGTATCAGCCAGCTGATGAGCGGTGCCTGGTGTTTATTAGACAAAGTGCTGGGAGTTGTGCATAAAGAGTTGCATTTTGTCTCACCAGGCCAGAGTATAGTTTTCCTTGTGCTCTCAGAGCCTTTTAAATGCAGTCCAGCAAACTCCAAGTAGACTATTATATGTCTTTTACTGAAGAGTGGCTTCCATCTAGCCACTCTACCATGGAATGCTACTGTTGTCCCTGTTTTCCTGACAGGTTCTCTCATCTCTGCACGTCTGAAGCGCTGTTAGAGCCATTAGGACCAGACCATTGGCTTCTTGGTCACCTACCTGAGCAAGGCCCTTCTATCTTGGTTAATTAATTTAGCCAGACAGTCAACTTTAGAATAAGTCTCACAAATATTGAGGTTACTATGCTACTGGGAATATCCTTGCCTTGCTTTATACTATGCCACTGTTTTATTGTGAAGATCTACAGAGAGTTCCTTGGATTATGTGACTTTGTAGTTGTCTTGACATGCACTGTGAATTATGGAACCTTATATCCACACATGTGTGCCTCGAGTCAAGTCTCAAGGATAATTATATAATGTACCTGAATACAGTTTGGAGTTGTCACAGCAAAGGGGTCTGAATACTTTTGTAAAAGAGAGATTTCCGATGAATATTTAACAAATTTGCAAAGATTTCTAAGAACATGTTTTCACGTTGTCATTATGGCTTACTGCGTGTAGATTTAAGGGGGAGGAATGGCAGTTTAGTTCAGTTAAAATTAAATCTACAACACAAGAAAGTGTGCAAAAGATGAAGGCGTTTTAAATCAACTGTCTCCAACATTGCTAACACAATAAGATAATAGTCTAGATTTTGTCTCTTAATTTCAGGTGAGATGGACATTAAAATAGAAAAAAATATGTGTCTTATGAATAAACCGGCTTTTATATTGGACCTTTGCCACAGGTTGATTCATACTGTCATGTATCTGTAAAAGTGACAGAGTGTGACAAGTGACAAACTCATACACTTAGAACTCAGTGGCCACATATTCCATGAGGTACGGCCTTTTTTTTTTATTATGGGCATGATTCAGAAATACAGCAGACAAACTGTTTGCTTGATTGCTCTCATCATCACCTTCTCCTCAACCTTCCCCACACTTAATTACGCCACTGTATTCAACCGTGACCTGAGCTCAACTCTGCCATTTTTCACAGATGAGTTCATTTCAGAGAGACGTACACACATGGACACAGCAGCCGTGCTGGAGTGCATCAATTTATCAGGAAAAGCAGCTGACACCTTCAGAATCTGTGTCTCATATTTTGCTGCACGGGAACTTTTTCAGGAATCAGAGAGAAAAACACTGAGATTTTAGTTTGGCTCACACAGCTGGCTCAGTCAGTCAGACAACTGTCTCTCAGGCAGCATAAGAATTGCAACTTGTTTTTGATCTCAGTCCATGAATGACTTCACATAAATAAAGCTCTGTAAGATGGTTTTGCTCTTTATAAAGCATAACTAGTATTGAGAAAATAGTAGAAATGCTTTCTCTCTTGTATGTGCTTTGTCCTGAAGGATATTTATACCTAATGTTGGAGACACTGTATAAAGAAGTGTTGGGAAAAGGGAGACAAATGGACCATTATTTGGAAAGATGCAAGTTATCCATCTATTGGAAGGTATTGTTCGGCCTAGTTTTCTATCTTGAAAGCTCAAAGCAGTCTGGGCATGGCTACCTCAGGGTCATTTCTTATGTGGGGGGTTTACAGTTCTCACAACACAGACACAGACATGATCCGGTTCGCAAAGTGTGAACAAAAGCAGAAGCAGAGACTTGACAGTTTGGATAAAGGCCGTTTGCTTAATCAAAGATCAACAGGCAGAAGAGGCAGGTGATAAAGCAGAGCGGACAGGATGGTCAGGACACAGGCGACAGGCAGGAGTCAGACAGATAACAGGCTGTGGCACCATAGACAATCTGGCAAACACATAGTGAAACCTGTCCTCTATATACCACACACTGGGAAGTTGATAAGAGAATTAGAGACAGTTGAGGTGGGTGATTGGATCATGTGACTGGCAGGAGCAGGAAACTCAGTCAGGGCAACTAGTGGAGACGTGCAGGATGACAGGGTCTGGAAAGTTCCATTAATCTCATGTGGTGAGACAGTCTGAGGCTGGACAGGGGGAAGGGAAGGTGGTATGACCATGCATGATACCGATGAATAAGCTTATTAGAAAAAATGTGTCTAAGCCTAACCCTTATCTATTTTAGCCTCTTATTTTATACCTGTCTTTACATACTTATGTAATGTTCACTAACTCACACTGTGCTGTGGTTTTCAGGAAAATCAGGGCAACTTTTGACCTTTCATAGGAGATACAGCAGTGGAGCTGGAGTTAAAAATACACTTAAATGCATATTAGTCATGTGACTGGCTGAGTGACAATCCCAAGATCCCTAAGGAGAACAGCGTGATCAGAGGTCAATAGTCCACTCAAATATACTCTCAGGGGCCTCTTCGCTTGAGGGGTAGGGGCAGTGATGCATTGTGACAGACAACAGCGAGTGGAGGGCTAGAAATCCAGTGGTTTCATCAGTGGTAAGTGATGGATTTTTCTCTTCCACTTGCATCAGACTGCAATGACTTCTGGCATATCATTGGAGATTACCTTTATGTCCACATGCTGTCAATACCTTGCAGCTTTCAGGGTGTGCCGGCTGATTTTTGTCCTGTCTGAATCACACATGTTTGATTCATATATGTGTTTAATGTAACTATTTGAATGTGTCTATACTGAATTTCTAGAGTTTATTTCACAACATAAAGACATACTGAAAATCTTCAGCATTTTGAGGGGCAAGTTACTGGAAACTAAATTAAATTAAAGGTGCTATACATGACACTTTGAACCACTTGGTGTCACTAGATAAGCAGCGTGTCAGACAAAAACCAATGGGCGCATCGACATCTCCTCCTTTCCCTCACATTTATTTACAACCAGGAAGGCTGTGTACACAACGGCCAACAAAATAATCCAGCCTCAATCATTAGCCTGTGCTAGCAATGCAAAGATGCTTTGAATGGCCATAAGGAAGGACGAGGTCACTCTCGATCTCGTTATAAATGCATTGAGTTTCAAAGGGAGGGACTCACATGCACTTATTATTACTATACAATAAAACACACACAGACAGTGTAAGTTGTGTGCCATTGTTCCACTATATCTTGGCACAGCAAATAGTTGTTTCTAATAAAGCTATATTTAACATCTCACACACTGCATTGTTCTCAGCCATCGAAACCCGTTCCGTGAAGCTCTCTACTCATTGTTCTTGAGCTAATCTGAAGGCCACACCAAGTTTGGAGGTCTGTAGCCATTGACTCTGCAGAAGGTGATTTCTACATAGTGTGCGCTTCAGAATCCGCTGACCCTGCTTTGTGATTTTACGTGGCCTACCACATCGTGGCTGAGTTGCTGTTGTTCCCAATTGCTTCCACTTTGTTATAACACCACCAACATTTGACTGTGGAATATTTAGTATAAAGGAAATTTCACAAATGGACTTATTGTGCAGGTGGCAACCTATCACGGTACCCTGCTTGAATTCACTGAGCTCCTGAGAGCAACCAATTCTTTCACCAATGTTTGTAGAAGCAGTCTGCATGCCTCGGTGCTTGATTTTATATACCCATGGCCATGAAAGTGATTGGAACACCTGAATTCAAATATTTGGAGGGGTGTCCCAATACTTTTGGAAATATAGTGTACATGATGAATGTTAATATCAGGTAAAGAGGCTCACATGGTATTTCAGGCTGAAGTGAACACATCCTAAGATGCATTAGTCTCCTTGGCTGGTACGGACATGTGTGGGGACTCTCATGAATAAATAAGGTGAATAATGGTGGTCCTTTTCAAAATGGATGTGAAATGCTTCCATGAAAGGTTAACGACTGCTAAATGAGGACCGACATTTGTCATGCTTGCTGTGACAGGAGCTCAGCAAGACCAACAACAGCAGAACAGCCACTGGAATTCAGGCTTATTTTCAGTGTACACACGAATCTCTTATCTGTTACACTTACATAGTTTTCTTATTCCTTTTTATTCTTGAGAGCCAGTCTCTTGGTCCACATCTGTGGTGCCTACTGAAATATCTCAATACCATTTGATGGACCACCTTGAAATTTGAATATCCTCGGTACCCAGAGGAGGAATTCTTATGACCTTGACCTGATCTCTTAGCCTTACTTCAAGAGAATGTAGAGACATTTGTCGTTACCAGATGAAGAATCTGTGATGTTGAAGTCCTTTGATTTTTATTTGTGCTTTATACGCATTATTTTTTTGGTAATCATGCAAACCTATTGAACGAAGGTGATGAACATGACAAACATACTTGCCATATCTGCAGGTTCATAATAGCATTGGGACTGTGAGTATGTTAGATTGCCCTCTAAGCAAAGCATTGCTGCAGTATGTAGATTCTTAGTTTTTGTGTCTTGTTTTGACAAATGACTGAAAAAAATCAACTGAACAATATTAGTGCCACAACCCAGACTCCCAGGCTCAGAGGGATTTCATTTCCAAATGAACAAGCTTAAGATACAAACACACTAGAAAATGTGTAAAGGCTTGAGGGAGATCACTTGTCCCAAATGTCCCAAGTTGGAATGGATGAATGATTTCCAAACACTGCAGTCCTGTTGCTGAATCTCCCTCTATTGACCCTATGAGAGTGCAGACAGTCATTTCTCCTCCCTCATTCACATAGAGTTAACAGGGAATAATTTATATGAGTCAACGGAGGGCTTCACTGGAATATTGTAAATTCTGCAGCGATACCTGTTCAAGATGCAGCACTGCACACAAGCTACAGTGCTCTGCTGCAACAGTAACTGTCCTTATAGAGTGGTATCTAGGAATCGATAGTGCAGAGAAAGTTCAGCCTGCGGATTAAAACCAGCCATTAAATCTGTCATTGTTTGCCCACACCTTCCAACATACATGGTGATGCATGAATAGATTAAACAGTCTTAGCTTGTGAAGAGCTCAAAGACGGTGATCAAAGAGCGTCGCAGGCTGAATGACAGACAAACGATCGATCAATAAGTCGCTAATCTTTGGATGAAGACTGACAGACACCCGCAATCAATCAATCCTTATGTAATCTTCTCAGGCAAGCCTCATGGAGCACCACTCATTACAACCTGCCTTTGTGAGTCTTCGCCCACACACAAACCCACAGAACAAACAAAAACAGCTACAGTATACACTCAATACAACACACCGTCCCTAATAGTGTCACAGTGAAATGCCGCTTGCTCCCTTAATGTCAAATTCTAATTCCCTCTCAGTTAAATTATTCTCTTTCTTTGACAAACACCTGAGCTCACAACTATGTGTTAACATGTGTGAACTGATCAGTGGATAAAATGCAGGAAGAAAACTTCAACAAAAGAGACGTGGTCAGGACAGAGATGAGAATCTCCTCAAACTCCTGTATCCATGGTCCAACTCATTAAAGCACAATCCTTCATTACCACCTTTCACCGCACCGTACCTGATCATCAAGGTCTCCTGATTTTTTGCAGCTTTGTAGATTCCCTACAGAGTTCTCTTCACCCTCCCTGTGACCCACACACAGACTTGCCTTGGCAGATCAATGGAACAGCGTGAGGTTAGGTTTTTAATTGAGCTGTCCTGAAGGGTGGGGGATGTTTTAATGAGGCCAGGTCCCGTTTTTATCCTGACCTTTGAGGCTCTGCCCAACAGGTGTCCATCCTCTAACTTAAAAGGGATGTATGGGCTTGTAGGGTTATCCCAGAGGTGTTAGACTGCACTAAGCTCCTCTGCAGAGATTGACATTTTCACCTGTACATAATATGTCCAGGAGAATTGTTTTGACTTTTGCTATTACACAGGATGTGATGTAGCTATTACTTGTGCAATCCTAAAGTAAACTGAACAGGATGTTTTTTGGTGTTTATAGTAAAGTTATAATTGTCGTCATGTAGTTTGGAGTTGTCTTCCAATCAAGTACAAATATCCCAGCACAGAGCATTCCGAAAACATTGACTAACACACCCTAAAAGTTCGAAGCTAGTTAATTTCAACACAAGACTCTTCATACTCAATGAAGGACCAAGTCCCATTATCTGTCTCTATACCTACCAGTGAGCAGTGATTCCTAACACGCCTCTGGGGGTCATCAGGTGGAAACCTCCTTTCAACAGTGTTTCGCCTACTTAAACCCACGACACCTCCAGGAGATTAGGCAGTGAACTCTGGCGTCCCAGAGTCACTCCCCCCAGTGCCAGTTCACACTGCTACTACAAAATCCAACCAGCACTGCCACGTTCAACTGACCCAGGCCTGTTTAGGAGATGCTCCAGGTAGTGACCAGTGCCGATGCTACCATTTAGCTAGTGCAAATGCTACATGCCACTGCTAACCACTAACTGCTTAAAATAAACTACTGACAACCTCACCACCCACAAAGAGACAATACAGCCAGATTCAACTATAATGCTAATGCTAACTGCTAAATGCCAATGCTAACTGCTAAAATACTACTATAGTACTACAGCTATAGCTATTGTTAAATGCTGCACTGCTACCCTAGCTCTAGGTGCCACATGCAACTGCTAAGTGCTAAGTGATTATGAAAGTAGGTAAGCAAAACAGGAGAACAAATGAAAGAAACCTGTACCTTACAACACAAACTCACCTGAGCTGGCTGCATGGTCCCATAGAGAGACTCTAGCAGGCCACTCCCTCACCTTATATACACTTACTTCCTCTTCCTGGATCTCTGCCTATTGGGAGAAGGAAAATGGGGCGGGGAAAGCTAATCTAACATTGAAAGAATGTTTATAACTTCAAATAATGTTCCTATCAGGTTAAATGTTAACGAAGATCATGCGTTGTAGCTGCAACATTCAGAGAATGTTTTGAGGACACTGTCAAGGCCACAGATTATGTTGTGTGAAGAACATTCTCAATGTGACATTCAGAAAATGTTTTAAGGATATTAGAGCATAATGTTCCAACAATGTTGTTGCGTTGTGTTTTAAGAAAGTTATAACCATATAGCTTCGAAGGGCTATATAACATATATACAAAAATTGTAGTAGGGATGGTGTGGCGTGTACCTAAAAGTACAAGAATTGGTAACATGTTTAGTTTGTTTAGTGCATGATTAGATAGGCAATGTGATGTACAAAGGTTAGATATAGAGATAAAAAGATATAAAGCTGACCAAAGATGCAAATTAGATTTAAATTATTGGAGAGATAGACAAACAGACAGACAGATAGACAGAGAGAGAGAGAGAGAGAGAGAGAGAGAGAGAGAGAGAAACTGAGGCATCAGGTGTTCAACAGTCGCAATCTCCTTAAAGCTGCTTTTAATTAATCTCTGGCCTCCAGTACAGACAATAGAGTTATGGTTCACTTGTTGGAAAACAACTCCCTAATTACACATTACACACTGCTTACACTGTAAATATGGATCAGCACAGCCTCATTTGCAATCCATGTTTCAGGCAAACCAACAAATGTTAATTACAGTATTTACTTTTTTTCTCTATGTTGGTCTTTACCAACTCCCAAGATAAATGTTGGGCATACAGTTACTGAGTGGTCAACTACTGGTCTGACTCAGAGGATCGACACTTTGGGTCTGTCTGACTGTCTTTTCTGCTGCACAATTAACATGCCTTTTCACCCCCTTTCCTGTCTGTGATATGGTTTTCAAGATCCCCTTTGCTTCGGGAAACAACGACCTTCAAGAAGAAACCTATGCAGTAACCAAAGATTAGAATCATGCAATAAGGCAGCCCTGTTTATTTTTCTCAGTGAATTAGCCATTTTAATGACAGTGCTCAGCTCAGCTCACTGCATGCAAGTGTTCTACCAATTGCCCTGAGTTTTTTTTTTTTTTGCAGAGACACTGTCGCTACATCCTGGACGTAGCACCACCCAAGATGACTGGTGACTGGCTAAAAAAAAAACCAAAAAAAAAACAAGCCAGACCTTATTCCTCCTATAGCAGAGTGATAATGAGGTGCAGCCAGACCATTTAGTCTGGCTATGCAAGTCAGTTACAGACAGGTGAATGATTAAAGGGAAAAACAGAAAGTGTTGTGCTGCCAAAATAGTTTCAAGTCTGTGGAACTCTGTTGGATACCACTGCTGCTGCCAAATGAGGGAATATCTTTTGGAACACAAATCTTTCAAAAGATATTCCCTCATTTGGATATTTTGATGCTGGTGGTGGTGAGCCACCATGCCTACGTCCAATACCTTCTTTAGGTATTAGGGTATAAGAAGACTCCCATCAAGATAAAAAATGTTTCATCGTAGGATAAAGGTGATCGCTCAGAGCAACTTTGTATTAATTTACAGGGAGTCTTGGCTTCAAAGGGCTAAAAAGACACAAATCATGCCAGAAAAATTTGCTCCGCAGCATAACACAGCCATCAGATCTTCTCACTGTAGGAGTCAAGAGTTAAACTTTTTCATTAATTAGTCACCTGTCTGTTTATTCATCGATCATATTTTATTAACTTTGCCTTTCTAATCTGGAAAAGTAGCATCACTGCTCATTAGAGCATTTTTGCAAGAATAGGCTGCCTGTGTGGTTGATGTATGAGAACATGACGAATGTTAAATCATAAAAAATTAACAAAAGCTAAAAAAGTGCAATAAATAAATACACATATGTTGATGCTCAATGGCTTTGCATTTTGACATATTGCATTTTTAGTAATAGTATTTTCAGTAGCTTACCTGAAATTTTTGAGGCGTGTGTCAGTCTGTCATCCCAGTGTCATTTTCCACTTACAACCTGTCCTGTGTGCACAAAATTTTCCTGACCTCAGAATTGAGTTCAGGATACTCCTGTGAAAACTCGGTCCCGTGCACACCTGCTGCAGCTGATCTTATTGCTTTGCCAGTAAGACCACTTGAAGCTGTTGCAGCTGGGGCAAACAGGTCACCCGTTAAGTCCCCAACATCTGTGTACAAACCAGAGAAGTGTGGGTTGAAGTACTGGCTCAGTGCAGAGAGGTGAGAGGCAGCTGCTTCTTTCCCTACCTTCACAGACAGGATGTTCATCTGGGAAACATGTCTGTGACTCCCTGGTCGGGTGCGTAACCTCCTTGGATAGACAGATTGAGGCTGTTGAGTGAGTTGAATACATCCACCAGACAGTCCTTGCATGCTCTGGGTGTTGTCAGATGGCGCTTTAGCCTGGCTGGCATCATGGCTGCCTTTGCTAGCCAAGGAAGACAGATGACACACCGTGATCTCCCGTACTGCTGTGATTAAAGCTAAATTCAGTATAGCTTTCATTGTGATTACTTACTTTGGCTGATTTGGGTTTTATCTCACCTGATGGTGGAAATTGAGGATTTAAGAATTCTTCCCTTATCCATCATGAGCAGCTAGCTAACAAACCAACAGCTGAGATACCAGAATCAGGTTAAATGTCATTTTTATGAGTCAGTACAATCAGATCAAATATTTTATGGACCCCATCTTAAGAACCAGTGGTCTAAATCACTTTCTTATCTGTTCTTATCCGTTCCATCCTCTCGAGACCAAGCACTAATGCGGGCTTAATATTCGATAATGGTGCACTAGTCAGACACGCTACAGTTCTATCTATCCATCCATACATACAGAGCCGACTGGCCCATTAGGCAATATAGGCAAATGCTAAGGGTGCCATGGCCTCCAGGGAGCGCCACAAAATCAGGAAGTGTATGTAAATCCCCGATGAAGGTGGGTGGCACCATATAAAATCTCGTCTGGGGCGCCACATTGGGTAGGGCCGGCTCTGCATACATCTATAGATAGACATAACATAATAATGAATAACTAATATGTACATATGATATAAATATAATATACAGTGGTGGAAAAAAGTTTTCTGACACCCCATGCATTTGTGAAATATTGCATTAAGAATCACTCTTTGGTCTTCAAGTGCAATTTCTTTTAATACAGTCACAGCCAAAAACCATAAAAACATATCTTAAAAAACCATCAACAACTTAAAATTGATTGGTTCCATAAAAATACATAAGAAATTTTGAGTACTGGGTCATCTTGATACCAGTGATCCACTAATGAAGGTCGTGCTTTTTATTTAAGCACATTATTTTTGTTGCCGTGCTTCGTGTCTATATAAAGTCAGCACATTTGAAAGTTCTTCAGAGACAAAAATGCCTAAAACAAGGAACCTAACGCAGGAAACTCGCCAGGACAGCCAGGAATTGGAAGAAGATTCTGTGGTCAGATGAGTCCAGTTTCCAGCTTAATCTTCCTCCTGCTAATGTGAGGGCACGCAGAAGACAAGGCAAAGCATTATCTCCAGTATGTACAGTATCTACTGTCAAGCATGGCGGAGGCAGTATCATGGTTTGAGGATGCATGAGTGCTGCTGGTGTTGGTCATCTCCCTGTCTGTGATGGCACATTGAACTCTGCCAAGTATTGTGCCATTCTCCAAACCCACATGGTCCCTTCTGCATGTGCTCTGTTCCATCGAGGTCAAAACTGAATGATTCAACTAGACAATGTCCCTTGCCACAAATCCAGGGCCAGCAGAACTTGGCTGCAGGAGCACAGTATCCAGGTCTTAGCATGGCCAGCTCAATCGCTGGACTTGAGCCCCATTGAAAATCTTTGGATTATCAAAAGGTCTGTTTCAAATCGTAAACCAAAGAATTTAAAAGAATTAAAATCAGTAATTCAAGAAGAATGGGACAAGATTACCCCTCAACAGTGTGAAAGGTTTAGAGCTCTACTGCGTGCTCATGGCAGAACAACTAAATATTATTTAGTTGTTCTGCCAAATAAATAATATTTAGTTGTCAACCGTCACATTTATTATTAAGATGTATTTTTTGTTCAGTTTTTGTTGAATTTGATACCGACAATGTTGAGAATTGACATATTAAAACTGTAAGGAATTTAGTTTTGTTAGTTTGTCTTGTAAACAATAAACCAAAAATATAATTTGTGTTTGTTTGTGTCTGTCTAACGCAGCCACACCTTTTGAAAACAAAAAAGATTTTTCCACAAATATGTCAAGATAATATTTGAGATTGTGTAAAATTTTACAGGTGTCTGATAACTTTTTTCCACCACTGTATTTATACATGTGTGTACCCACCTGCCTTATTTTTGTACTATTTTTAAAGGCTCAGGACAGATATTGTAAAATATTGTGCCATTAAATATTTTGCCACTGGCAGACAATGTGACTATACACAATTGTTCTTTAACTTTGTATTTTTTTTCATTTCAATGTCTCTATTCAGTTTTGCATTTGTTTATCTTGATATTTTTCAGCCTGTGCAGCACTGTGGTCGACTGTGTGCTGTGCAAAAACTTGACCTGAGCATTCAGGCTCCCACAGGGAAGCCTGAATGCTAAACCCTTTTGCTCTTTCCTATAGACCTTCCCACAATGCCACCCACACCGAGGATAAAGGCCCCAAATGCAATTTTCATCATGTTGCCTCAAGGTTGCATCATAGAATGTGGTCAATAGTGCAGACTCTTTGGGTGGCTGTAATGTAAAGCATGGATTTTCATGAAATATTTCATAGTAATAAGGAAATATGTTTATAAATCTGCTTATACGCTTTCCTCATTTTTTTAGATCTTCATTGAATGTACCATAACCACTCATATGCCAAAGAAGACTATACTATGTAAACGTACAATCAAAACAAAATATATCTAGAAATCACATCTTAGATATTTGGAGTTGTAGAAAGAAAATCTTGTAAAATGACTAATTTTTTTCTCAAATAAATATTGCTCAAACAGAAAGCAGAGACAGGAGAATTTCACCACAGCAGGCACCATGGCAGGTGTAACATTTAACGTGTTTCTGAAAGGGCCTGATTTCTGCAAATGCCAGGCACATGTTAGTATTCAGAGTTTGGCTTTTAGGTGACCGTTCTCCCATTATGAGCAGGTGACCCAGTGCTGTAGGTTGCTGTGGTTACATCAAAGCAGTCATTATTCAGAAAAAGACACCCAACAAAATACCCTCTTTTCTGCTGGAACACAACTGGAGGAGCACTGGGTGTGCATTTGCCTGGTAGGGAATGCCTCAATAAATAATGTCACCTTGATGTGACCTGACAGGACAGAAAAGGTCTCACTAGGAGGATGTGACCATGCAGTGGCACGGGATGAAATACATGCTGTGTTTTCAAAAAGCCTTTCAATTTTCCTTACTGTGTGGTTTTTCTTGGATTCAAGGTTTTGTACATAAACCTGCCTATAATCTTGGCTATGTCACAATAACCTACAAGAGTGATAAACCTCCCTACATCCCAACAAAATACGGATTATGCATTACCAGCAATACGTAGTGTCAAGGTAAACTTGTAAGTTAAGCAATTAGTAATGAACTGTGTTTTTAACATTTTATTTTTGTCACAAAATATGCTTCTTGAAATAGTATGCCAAATGCAGATGGAATTCTTTTCATTTTAACACTGAATCTGAATATATTGGACATTCACAATCCACCAATACTGTATGAAATTCACTACCAGTTCAGCAGTTAAAAATTAGCATAATGAGCATTAAAAAAGGAAAAAAAACTGAATTTTGAACCAACACAAGTTGCTATAACTCAAAAGTGTAAGGGGAAGTAAAATGCAGACAAAAGCATTGTGTGGAAGGAAAGTTTCACCTGTGAATCATTCTGGGAGGCAATTTAAAAGGCGCACTCACTAAAGTCATTTCTGTTCTCCACACTTATACAGAATATTCTGCATTGCTTGTGAGTTAAAATGTTTGTACAGAATGGTTTCATTCATCATCCTACCAGAATCTGTTAACAGTTTCACTCTATGTTGACACATATATTACACTTCCATGCACATGGCTGTACTGCAATATCTTTTTATTACAGATTGCTCAAAATAACAAATGTTTGACTGGTAAGCACAACGACTTACCCTTATCTTCTTTCTCTCTTCATTTGCCTGAGATGGGTTTTTGAGAGCCAGTCTGGTAACTTGTTTGGTAACAGAAAATATTCTTCCTTTCATCTCATCTCCACAGGCAGCATAGAGAAACCAGCACAGCAGCAGCAGCAGCTTGTTCAGCCCCAGTACTGCTTTGCACTTAGACATCTCTTGGCAGTTCTCACGGCCCAATACACAATCAATGCCTATTCTTGAAAATTGACATCAAGCATCAGGTCTCGACTTGTGTGTAGAAAGCTGTATTGATTAAAACAGAAGTGTATCCCTTCTGTCCACAGCATGAGCGACCGATGACGGAAGAGCACAGCTTAAATGCAACTGATTTAGACAACCTGTTAAAACTTACAGCTGAAAGGAAATAAAAAGAAACAGAGAAAACAAAAATCAAATTGGCACTCTGCAGCAGGCCAGCTCCATTCTGGTTTGGTGACTTTCAAAAATACTTAGGACTGAATACTACAAGTGTGGGCAACACTGTCAAAGCATGTCCTTGGTGCCTATAATAAAGGATCATGAAGCTGACTGTACTTCTTGAGCAGCATCTTGTTTTCTCCTTGAGAAGTCATATGCACAAGTATTTTCCCAAATATCATCGCTGACCGTGTGAGACAGCAGAAGTAGCTATCAAATTGTATTATTGTGCGTGTGTAAATGTATGTATTTACAATTCCATGCACGTGTGTTCAGAAGTACATGTCTTGGAAGAGGTTTTGTCCCATTTCAATGTAAGCCTCTTTCTCCTGTGCAGACATCTGCTCCACTAGCTCTGGCCTTTGGCTCACCTCTCTGTACGAGAATGATCGACCTCCCACCATCACCATTGGCTCATCCCCCACCTCCTCAAACTCGTCGTCGTCCTCTTCCTCCTCGTCCTCTTCGGCCCGATGCGGAGCAGCAGCGGTAGGCGGAGGGCCCGAGGGAGAGTCATCATCTGATTCGCTGGTGTCGCTCTCTGAATCGCTGGCATTAGCTGTGGCTGAGGCAAGGCTTCTGGCAGCAGAACTTGCTCCACCTACACCTGCTCCTGCAACACCCCTCTTCTCATGGATGAGCAGAGCGCGCATCACTTCCTCATTTTCAACTGCCTGACCAATTCCATGACCAGCTGTTCCATCCTGTGCTCCGGGTACAACATCACCACCTGTGGAAACAACAGTACATTTAAAATAAGAAATAATTCACTTTGTAAATATCATGTAACTTAAGGTGTAGGCTGCTTTTGAACATTGTTAACCATTCTGAAAGATTTTTATGAAATTGTGCTTGTGGTATGGTAGATGTGTTCTATCTCAACCATTACCGTTCAGTAGAGCCAATCCCAAGTATCAGTATCGTGGCTGATGTGGTCATATTTTGAAAGATCAATATCAACTAAAATACAACAAACTTTACTGTGTTTTGATCACCTAAGAATGCTAGATTTGCAACATTGCTGTCCTTTCTGATAGATTGGCGCATCTACAGCAGCAAAATTATAGTATGCATACTGCAGAGGATAATGATCTGGCAAAATAACACTATATGAATGTTACACCTTGGCTGAGGGGAAATCTAGGTGCAACACAAAAACCTGGAAGAACAATTACAAACTGTCAAAGTATTAGTTCTAACAAGATTTTAAAAAGGGCTTTCTGGCCTTACTGTGAACCAACAGCAAAAAAGCTAAATAGAAATTCTTACTCAGTCCAGAAGAACTTACTCAAGACTAAACAATGGGTAAATCTTTCACAAAACAGGAGAAAAGAGATTAAAGAAAAATGCTCTCCATCCAGAATGCTGATGCATTTTTTTTGGCGAGCAAACCACTCTGGTTGACAGTTTTTTTTGTTTTGTTTTGACAATCCTGCACAAGTGCCACATGTCTGCTGACGTCAATGCCGCCATGAGGGGTAGGAGTGGGTGATGTGAACCAGTCAGTGGAGGCCGAAGCAGACCCTGCTCCAGCTCTACAGCTCACACAGATACATTTCCTACCATTTTAATTTTCCATTTCTCACTTCCACCTTTTTGTTGTGCCGCCTGAAGCTTCTCATGCTGGTCTGAAACAAAGAAATGGTGGAGTCCCTCTCCACTCTACATCCTAACCAGTAACTGTCGTTTCAGTAGTAAAGAGCACTGTGCAGAAAATTCCGGAAGCAACCTCTTAGTTGTCTCGGACTGTCACTTTCACCAGTCAAAACCAGCCTGCTGTAAATTTTATCAGGTAATTACTAATTATTGTTGATTACACAATTAACTTGATGGCAAGGCCAGTATAAACCTTTGTCTGCTGTTGTGTTTGTGTGCCACCTACAGCTCAGTGTCTGGACTGTGGTGTAGGTCTTTCTGTTGTTCAAATCGCTCCAACACAATAAGGTGTCATCTCTCCAACTGACTGCATCAACATAACAGGGCTCTTTTTACCCTATTAATTTTTCTTTTCACATCAGAGGTCGACAGCAATTGATCTGATCTGAAATGTGGCAAATTTAAAAAAAAATAAGGATGCCCCTGCTTATCGTAGATGACTATCTAAATAAAAGTTTAAACTGTATAGCATCCAGGTGTCCCAATGTCTTTCTGCTTTCGAGCTCCAAAGTGCTGCAAGGTCACTACAGACAACTACAAACACACCTCAGAGGCAGAACGTTCAGAAGGTATAATTCATGCAATTTCCACAAGAGTGGATTTTATTAATGAGCAATCCTTGCACATCCGTATACTAATCAAGGCTATGCTTATTTCAATTAAGCAATTATTGTTCAGTGGAGTCTGGCCAGGTCTGATAGCCATATGCCCTTGGGAGGAGAAACAATGTCAGAATAAGATAGCTTGATGAAGGGCCACTCTGACAGAGGGAGATAACCTGGATTGACTTGTACTAGCCTGCTTTGACTACACAGAGATCAGGGATGGAAATTAAATGTCAGAGATCAGCAGCCGAAGGTGTGGGGTCTGGACTGAGCTTTTTGCAGTCCTTCTCATCCCCATCTTAGTATTTTCTGAAAAACAGAGTGCGTTCAACACGCACCACTATGGACAAGCAACAGCATTTATGATTAATGACAGTGAAAGAAGCAGCTGAGAGTGGGAGAGAATTCACTGTCAAATGTAACATCTTCTGACTCACAGAGGGAGAGATGTTGAGATCATGGCAGACAATATTGATAAAATGTAAAAATATAATAAAAATGCTTCAAGAAATGTGGCAACACTTTGGGTTTTACATTCATTCATCTTATTACTATAAACTATTACCTTAGCTTATTTACTTCTATTGAGTCTAGGAGGATTCTATGACCTGACTTTGTGAATGTGTTTATTTGGTCAAAAAATCTCTATAGGAAATGTATGTTTTCAATAGATAACTTAATTATAATCTAACATATTTGTGTGAAAGACTTTGTTCCAAGTACAGTTGAGGAAACCTTCAAGATAGTGTCATGGTCGAAGTCAGACTGGTGAGCAAATTCTATCCTTGCAGCAGCTCATTTCAGATCAAAATATCCCCAAACCACAGAATGAACAAAAGGGCACAAACAAACAAGGAGGGAAAGGTATGTTTGAGAGGGATTTCAAACCAGAAGCACAAATAAACATTGCTTCTGTGAGTTAGAAGAGGGGTCAAGAATACTAAAGCATATACTTTTTCACACATGGAAGAGGTGAATTCATTTAAGTTAAGGTTGGAGGAGATGTACGCCCTGGTTAAAGAAAACAGTTAAGCCCATTGTAGCCAAGATTGAAGTAGGAGTATGAGAAGCCATGCAGTCCTTCATACTGCATGAAAAGTCTGTTTAATTTTTTTTACAAATGAAAACATATACTATTGCAATAATGCTACAAAAGACATAATAATATCAAGGAAAACTTCACTTACGGTTCTTTTGGTTGTCAGCCTCGCTGTAGGCACCCTGTACGGTGCTCTGGGTCAACCAAACAGGCCTTTCCTTGGGTGCCTTGCCCTCACTGGCCTGCTTTTGCTGCTCATCCTGCTCCTCCATATTGATAACCACATTCTGGGTGTATAGGTCAGCGTAGGATGATCCTTTGGTAGACCAGGCTTCACGGTGTGGGCCGCTTGCGTTTCCTCCAGATGCTGTAGAACGTTCACGGCTAGAGGAAAGATTCAGCAAATATGTTTTAAAAATTATCTTCAACAGCTGAATTGATTAAAGCTAAAAAACAAACAAACTGTGAGCATGTCGGTTTGGTTTTTCTCATCTTTAAGATAGGGTGAGTCAAGTTTATGATATTGCACTGCCACGCTCCGACGGAGAAGGCAAGAATAGAATGCATGAAAATATCTTTATGAAAATGAATTAGTTATGAATCACCCTCATGTATGAATCATACATCAATAATGGTCTATTTTTATGCATGATCCATGATGGTTAGGATTAGGAAAAACAGAAATGCATGGAAACCATTGTATACCATCAGTATTTTAGAGACCACCAAGCCAAAATCAGGTTTGAGAGAATAGAATTCCATTGTGGCACAAACAGTTATGTGTGAGTACTGCTGTTAATAGGAGTGAACTCCTATTTGTCATTGGAGGAGCTGGCTCAGGATGTGTTTCAGGAGGACCAATGTCATACAGACTGAGGTGATAATAAGTGGTGCATTGCTGTGAGACCTGTTAGAAACTGACCTCTGTTTGAGAGCAGGGATCTCAGTAGGCTCAGGCTCCAGCAGGTCATGGGACAAGTTCACATCTTCGGTCTCACGTAGCAGGGCATAGATGGGTTCGATCTGCTCATTGAAGCGTGCCACCAGTGTTCTGGCATCAGGACAGACAGACTGGTCCTCCTCTACCTCTGTCTGGCAGAAGGTACAGCGAAATGTTCCTGTGGGCAAAGAATGAACTTAGTCCAAAGCAGATACCGTATCTTCAAAAACCAGTGACAGAAACAAGTAGTTTGGACTGTGGTGTGGTGTGGTAGACTTTTACACTGTATACATCATGTGTTCGACTTAATTTTGAGATATATCTCACAACAGTAAGAAAATACTGCCTGTTATAGGGGTCAAAATGTGCACCACTATAAACCCACTTCTGTGCTTTGTTTCACTTTTGTGACTGGTGCTGTGGATTTGAAACCAACATTCTTCTGTTCCAGGCTCCACTTCATATCCAGCTAAGAAGTGCTCTTGCAACCAAAAACAACAAAAACTGTACAGGTAATCAGTCCCTGCCTTGTGATCAGGTGATTTAAACTCCCCCACAAACGCTGACACACTTTATACAGGACAAACAATAAGCTGCAATTCATAAGTGATCTCCAGGTCCATTACTTTGTTGAATTAAAGAAGATGTTGACATTTTGTCAAGATGCTTTAAGTCTGAATAACTGTTACTCACTCTCAGTGTTGAGTTACCCTGCAGTATTTGTGGGCTTTGACTTAACTCAAAAGAAATGCAGACTTTAGAGGGCCAGGCCAGTTGGGAAACATTTCTCTAGCTGTTGTGTTAATACAAACACAATGACACAACAGGCCATCTATTCACAGATAACCACAAAATAGTTTATTCCACTGTGATGATCTTTTTCTGGGGCCACTTTTATAAACACTGCACTATATTTGCAGGGCTTTGGGAAACTGTGTGCACTGCACACACACCCCTTGATTCCTACCAGTAAGAGAAGGGCACGTTTGACCATCTGCTTCTCTGGCTGATTTCAGTTTCAATAATGGGCGCTGTTCCAGCATTAGCACAGACCCCATGTCTGCTTTCTGTCTATTTGTGTATGGGAGAGAGAAAAATAAAGTGTGTGGGGGGAGAGAGTGAATGTGAGTAAAAGAAAACAAGGGAATAAACTAGATATCTTTGACACTGCTAAATATGATAATCGTGGATCAAATGGAACAGAATCTGAAAACAAAAACTCTTTAAATAAAAAGGAACATGACCTGTACCAGTGCTTGTAGTAAATAGCCCAAAAGGGGAATGCTTTGATTTTTAAAACAAAAATGAGATACAATTAATCGCAAATTAATATTTCTTTTGTTATGTAGGGAAATTAGGCTAAGTTGGGGGGAATATGGCATTAATCAGAATTATTAAGCAGAACCATTTTAGCAAAAAAAACCAAAAAAACAAACCAGATATCCTACAGTTAATCACAAAGAACTCATTAGGGGCAGCACTAATGCTTAACACACACCTGCTATTGTCAAAACCATTATCATTGCAAAGCGTTACAATTGTTAAGCACAATAAATCAAGAATGCAAATATGATTCCTTTCCCCATTAACGATGGTGAGGCGTTAGTGTCCTGTTCAGTATTGACACAAACCAAACCTTCCCATAGTCAGGTTTGGTTTGGCCTTAAGCACATTGATATTGGCCTTCCCAGAAATCAAAAACAAACCTTGGAGGGCAGCGACTGACTGAGGAGGAAATTGTAAAAGAAAATGAGGTTCTGTATGGAGCAACAAAACATGCTTTTCAAAAGGTGAGGGAGCAACGTGGTCCAGTGGAATGACTACAAAAATAGGTATAAAAAACCATGTCATACAATATCAACATGGCATACTGTGAAAATCCAGAGCTGCAGGGTGTTTTGTTCTCCTTTTTTGGGTTACAATGAGCTGGAAGACCAGCAATGTCATTTCCCATCCCTGTGAGGTCACACTGAGTGTTGCTGGCCCCCGCAGAAGCAGCCGGACCATCAGACTTCCACATGAACTTCAGGTATTCACTTTGTTCGCCTCTATCAGGGTACAGAGTTACTGCCTTCACAGCAAGAACTGATGCCAGTTGAGATACACTGAAACAAGAGACAGATGCAAAGGAGCTGGCAAGATGTTTGTTAATGTGTCACCATTAAGATGCTGACAGTTCCAAAGCAGCATCAGGAAGCTGGGAAGAGGGATTATTTCCAGCATTACATTACACTGCCTATCAAAAGTAATTAGTAATTCATTGTGAAATGATTGTATATCATATTTCCTCAAATTATTTTTATGCAAGCATCACCCTCTGGGGCTGAAATGTTGAGCCAATATGAAAGTGCCAAAAAATGCATTTCTTCGAATGGCCTCTGGAGGTTGGCTCCAAAAGCCAGTCAATCCCCATAGACATCATGTTAAAAATCCAACTCTTACAGCAGAAATAAACATACTTGCAGCCTGGTACATGACATTGTTTTGGTCTCTATTGCTAAATTCCTTTCTTTTGTTTTTTTTACGACTGTACAGGAGGCAAATTTTCAGATAACTCACCAGTGTAACTAAGTCTTAAACTTATGCATAATTAAGGTCACAGGCACTTTGAGTGTTGTTATAAGACACCCTTTAAAAATTGCTGTTAATTCAAAACTGGTCTGTTCAGGACTTACTAATAGTCTTTTAGGATGCAGGGAGTTCAGTTAACTGAATTGAACTTAATTAATGCTGTAGCATGGTGTAAAACAGCTTTACCACATTAGCTGTTGTTGATCAGGTTGTCAACAGTTTTAGGACATTTTATATAATTTCTAATAATATGTGACCCTGCAGCTAAAACAGTGGTTTATTTGGTTGTTTACAGTGTGTCGACCATATTATAATTATTTCAACTTCTGCAACAGCTACTTGAGGTCAGCCAGCTAGCAAATGAGGAAAAGAAAATTAAAACTCTTGAAGGCGTCCGAGGCGTTCCTGGAATACCACATTGTACGAGACAGAATGTGCAGACGGATCACCAACTCCAAAACATAATTACAGCGTTGATAGCTAAAACATTTATAGTGAGCCCAACTGTAAAGCACCGCAAAGCATTGCGCAAATTAATTCTAAGAAATCCGAGTCAGTAGGAGTTTTTCAGATTTACAACAATTATTCACCCAGTGAAAACAGATTTGAGCTAAAAAAAAATGCTAAAAAGTCAATGACATGTTATTTTACATGCTTGTGTGGCACAGCCTATCTGTGTATCCTAGCAACAATGCTGGATGAGTGGCAATCAGCCTTCACATTGGCAGACAATGTAACCATGGTGCCTCATTCGGACACACTAAAATTAATGCAGTTTATGAATGAAAACAGTTTAGAGAAAGAGCTTTCCATACGAACACAAAATAAATCACCATCACAAGCACAATATTCTTTTGTAGCACCATTTTAACAGTACAAAACATGATTTTAAATGCACATTTTCATGCATTTTTTTTTAAACAGCATACATCACATATCTTGGTGATGCACTGAAAACTGACAGGACCATTATACATTAGCTATACCTCACTTACCTTTGGCAACATATCTTTTTCATGCATTGGCTGTTATTCTTTAAATTGTATTTTTTATAACAGCATGAAAATAACATGTCCCTCCCTATTGAAGTTGTGGATGATTAATAAGTAGCCATGCAAATTTCTAAAGGGCCTACTTCATTCCTAATGCCAAAAGGTGATTTAATTTAATTAATGATTGAAAAATGTCCCCACCCACACTACTACAACGAGTAAGACTTTCTGGTTGTGTCTGTTACTCACATGTCAAACACATGCACTAGCAATCTTAATAACTCTCAGTGATAAGTGAGTGAAGTGATGCCCATTTAGAAGCAAGGTTTTGGACAGCTGCCAGCCCATATTGAAGTAAGGTGTGAATCGGAGTGTGACAAGCACAGGCAGACAACAAATATACATACAAATGCAGGGATGAGGAAAGTGAACGAAACAACGAGTTATTCAATACCGTAAGTTAATCCGATGATAAGCAGCAGGTGAATAAATACAGCCATAATTTTAACTAAACTTCCTTTTATCTGGTAATGCAGTCATCCAACTTGTCAACATCACTGTATGTCTCAAGATCTCAATCTGTCCATTAATATTATTATGTATTTTTAAATGGCACATATGTAACCCTGCAGCTTGGTTAAAATATTTCTTGGCAGGCGGAGATGACTAAAAGCACATAGCCCATTTGTTCAAACCTTCTGTGATGAGAAAGCCTAAAATATTTATTGGAAAATAGACATTTTTTGTACGATTGTGTTAAAATAACTCATCCCTTGAAGGGCTGCATGCAAGAATGCACTAGCATATGTGCCGACACTATTCAATTAGCTTACAAGTCCGAATGGACTACCAAAGTATGCGAAGTGCATTACAAAGTGATTATTAATCACCACATTTTTTTACTTTAGAAAATCAATGACATAAAATGGGATGACATGGAATGAGACAATCACAAATAACAGAAGCGTTCTCCCCCTCGAAAAACATCACCAGTTGAAAAAATGTGCCTTGAAATGTGCAAACTGCTTGATGGCATCGTTAAATATATTTTAATTTTTTTGAACATGAAGTAAGACAGAATACAACTAAAAAATAAATCAGTATAAGATAGGCTGAGAATAAATGTGGTATGTCTTGTCCATCAAAAAGTGTGTTGATGGAAAACATATTCTTTAATAACCACTGTAACTTGTTTCTTTCTTTTTAGAGACTGTACAGACTAAAACAACCTGATATTAGTAAATCTATCCAAATGTTTGGTTTCACTGCCATCTAGAGGTAAACTACCTGGCACACCATAAAATGGATAAACTTCAAACAACTGATATTTCTTAATTATTGTAAAGAATATCTCAAGGGACAACAAATTATCCTTATAATATTTCAAAGCCCAGAGCCTTATTTCTGGCACATCCACTGCAGATTTTATTTTTTCTACCCTGCCTAATTCTTCAAAGGTGAACACTTTCTGACTTTACTCTACTGGTACTCTGATTTTTACCAATCCTAAGCATTATACATCCAGCTGACTAGCAGTTAGACTCAGGATTTTATTTCCTACAACCTTTGTGAGAGCTCAGTTTTGTTGGTTTTTTTTTTTTAGACTGAATCTTTGTAAGGCAGCGATGAAGTGTAACAGCTTAATACTAATTTAGCCTAAACATTAATTATGAAAGGCCAAGGTGTATCGAGTATATTGACAGAAAAAAATGATACTACACTATTAATATTAAATTAATATGACACTAATGCTTCTGAGCTGCAGATAGTTTGTGTGTAATGTTTACCTGTCATGGGGTCAAAAAGCTGGTTGGCCTCTAGGTCGGTGAAGGTGGAGAAGCAGCAGGGACACCGGAAGGAGGCACGGTTGGTGGAGTCTCGCTCATCTGTCTCAATGCGCCGTCGCATGTGATCCAGTTTATACTTGACCACATTGACCAGTACCCTGTAGGAAAAAAAATCTGATTATTGACTGTTCACATGTCCATCTTTTGCACAGTTACAGGCAAAAAAGAGAAAAAATTCAAACCTGTAGTTGATAAAGTAGTAGTTGTGCCGTGTTGTCTTGCCATCCGGGGCCGTCTCCACTCTCATGCGGCACTTGACAAACTTGTCTGCTTTTAGAGTATTGAGTACTGATCGCAGCTGTTTGCGGTCAAACTTGAGCAGCTCCAGCATGTCCTCCTCGCGCACACATGGGTTACGGATTAACACATCCAGTGCCAAGGCATGTTCCACACCATAAAAACCCCTCACGACCTGCTTGGCCAACCGCTTCAGTGCTGCAGGGACCTCGGTTAGTAGCTCTGGTTCAATCATCTTTGGCTGTGGAGAAAAAAGGAGACTGCTAAGAAGGCTGGAAGGAAGTCTTCTTGGGGAAAGATCTGAGACAGCAGCAAGGACATCAGGGAACAGAAAAACAGGGCTGAGGAGGAGTGCCAGATGACTTTCTTTAACAGTATTAACAGCAGGTAGGTCACCTCAATTACCAAATTTAGGAGTAAGATTAAGTAAAATTTACAGGGCAATGCAAGATACAATGAACTATATTAATACACTGAGGGAAACCTGAAGGGAGAGAAGATCAAATACTTAAAATTACGTTTCTTCCCTTTTGCTTGATATTTTTCACTTGGATGATTTGGTCAAAAATAATATGTTAAAGTGTTGGGCAATTTAGAAATTAACAAATCCCCACTTGCTCTGTGCTAACATACACAAAGTGGTGGCTAATGTTGTCAAACCAGACACCTGTGCAAGCTAAGCTGACAGATGGAAAGTGACAACTTCATGTAGCTTAGCATTAGTTAGCTAACTCGAACAAAGACACATAACAGACACAATGGAGCAAACTGGCTGTGACTACCGGTCTGAATATTTTAGATAGACAGTAAACTTATAGTCGATATAACAGTGAGCACATTATCTTATGGTATGTTTATTATAAGCTGAAAGAAGTTAGATTAAGTTAACGAAAATTGAAGCCACATGAAGTTCGTTTGCAGAACACCGTTAGCCAGTTAACACGAACCTTACCCGACTCTTTCCGTTCCACCAATAAACTTATCAACCGCCTCTTTAACTCATTTCAGAGCGATGTTACTCGTTCACTTTGTGGCACACAAACACTAGTAAAGCTCACTGAACATATGCACACTTCAGAATCTTTAAGCTGTCGGGGTTAGCTAACATGCTTCACCCCTTATTTTGAGAAGACAACCCCGGAAAGAAATACAAATCCCCAGTGACAGCTTTTCTTACAATCCAATTGGCCAGACTGAAAATTTCAACCCAGTATGCAATGGGAGCAAAGAAATTTGATTGATGTAGGAAATGGCGAATGACTTCTCTCAAACGGTGTAGTTATCTCAACCAATCAGATTAAAGATAGAACATGTCAAGGCGGGGGCTTCACTGTTTTCTTCCGGGACACTTCTGTCACCAGAAATGGCTTCTCTTGACAGGGTGAAAGTATTAGTTTTAGGAGATTCGGGTAAGTTGTGTGTTATTTTTTACAATCTAAACCCTTCGAATTAACATTTTGTCTTTTTTGTTAGAGATTTTGTTGTTCCGGTCTAAGCTTGTAGACCGTTTAAGTCCTTTTTTAAGAAACTGAAACTCTTATCAGTTTGGTGCAGTGGCTCTAAAAACACCCCGCAGCACAAAGTGTACATGTCATATCTAACGTTTCTGAAAAATTGAGGATAAAGGCACACTGGCAAGTGATAACGGATTTTTAAGCAATAGCTTCTGCCTTTATAGAATATATGAATATATTTATCATACTGTCATGGTCACTGTCTTGGGCAACTGCGTTTAAGAAGGTTGTATAGTATAAAACAAATCAACACCAAAATATCAAGCTCGCTTGCCGAATTAAAGACTAACATCCAACTGCTCATTGAATATATTTACTGATGTTGTTCAATGGATTTTCTATGATGGAAATTAAGCATTTATTAAACTGACTCGATTTTTTAATGGAGTCTTGACATGTCTCTCATACAGTAGTGAGCCACATCTTCACTGTCTGGCAGTCAGCAGTAATTTCAGTTTCGAGTGAGAGCACTTAATGTGATCTACCGGACCAAAGTCTGTGCAGGCATTGCATTAGTTTAAGTTCATCCCACAAACATTATCAGTCATCCACCTCAATTTCTTGTCATTTGCAGGTGTAGGCAAGTCCTCCTTGGTCCATCTGTTATGCCAGAATCAAGTTTTAGGAAATCCATCCTGGACCGTCGGCTGTTCTGTGGATGTGCGGGTGAGAAAAGATCCAAAATGTTGCTACTGGCCTTTTAAACTAGTCTGTAAGGCTGTATTAATTCTTGAAATGACAATCATTTAAACAAAACAGTCTTAAATATTGAAAATGTTGGAACCAAATTTGAGCCCACAATTAATATAATTCACATACAGACTGGACATTATTTGCTTAACATCAGTGTAATATATGATTCAACACTTTGTGGCTTGATAAAGCTGAGAAATTGCCACACACATTACGCCACAGATGCCTTGGAGGATTACAATAACTGAAATGTCATAAAAATTATTCAACTATAGGTTCAAGACTATAAGGAGGGAACTCCGGAGGAAAAAACCTTCTACATTGAACTCTGGGATGTTGGAGGATCTGTTGGCAGTGCCAGCAGTGTCAAAAGCACAAGAGCAGTCTTCTACAATTCAGTTAATGGTAAAGTAAATTTTATATGATTATTGAAAAAAGTCTGAAATCACAAGGACTGGTGTATTACTCAGATACATTCTGTTATTTTGTGGATTCTTCCAGGAATTATATTGGTACATGACTTAACAAATAAGAAGTCCTCTCAGAATCTCTACCGCTGGTCACTAGAAGCTTTGAACAAGGACTCCTCTCCAACAGGAGTCATTGTCTCAAATGGGTGAGTAAATATGCTGGCACATTTGTCAAAATTAGAGATACTGATAAGTGACTCAAAAGGTTGCTTACTTGAGAGCTTTTTTTTCCTTTTTTCTCTGGCTGCAGTGATTATGACAGAGAGCAGTTTGCTGAGAACCCAGTGCCTTTGCTACTGATTGGAACCAAGTTTGACCAGATCCCAGAGAACAAACGCAATGAAGTTCTCAACCGGACGGCTTTCCTGTCTGAAGACTTCAACGCAGAAGAAATCAATCTTGTAGGTCAACTTTTCCTGTCCTTGCAATATCTTTACTAAGCACCTTTTAAACATATGTATCCGCATCACTGTTTGCTCTATTTATCTGTTAAAGCGTCATTTATTTTTTAAATTAAAACACAATTTTCTGTCACAGGAAAGGTAACATGATATTATACATATAACAGGACCAAAGACGATGAAACTGCTATACTGCTGTGATGTTACAGATCTGAAAACAAAGCCCTCAGATGCGTTTCCTATCTCAGGAGCACTGTTTGACAGCTGCCCAAAGTGATACTTTACAAACCATATTTTGCAGTTACTAAGCCAGACTGGGGCTGCACAGTAGCTCGGTGGTTAGCAGCGTCATCTCACAGCTAGAAGATCCTGGGTTAGCGTCCCGGTTAGGATGCCTGGGATCTTTCTGTGTGGAGTTTGCATGTTCTCCCTGTGCTTGCGTGGGTTTTCGCCAGGTACTCCAGCCTTCCCCCACAATCCAAAAACATGCCGAGGTTAACTGATGATTCTAAATTGTCCATAGGTGTGAACGAGAGTGTGCTTGGTTGTCTATATGTATGTGTATATGTAGCCCCGCGATAGACCGGTGACCTGTCCAGGGTGTCGGCTGGGATAGGCTCCAGCCCCCCCCCCAACCCGACAGAGGATTAAGTGGTGTATAGATATGGATAATGGATGGATGGATGGATAACTCAGACTGTTGATCTCAAGTAATGACTTAATGACAGTCACGAGTACAGTTCCAACTAGTCTAAGCCTCGGTGTAGGTCTCCCACTTTTAGTAATAACTGGAAACATGTCTTTCATAATAATGCAGTCTTAGGCTTATTCAGTCTTGAAGCTAAAAATGCCACCATATTTACTCAGCAAAATGTCTTTTTTAATGTTTTTGTACTGGCCAACCAGACAAAATAATTGTGGATACGAGAGAAGAAATTAAGGTGTAGTGATTATGTGTGCAAGGAAGTGGCTAATGTTGTTGTTGGTATAACCATAATCATATTTTAAAAGCAGTCCAAAGACTATATTCCTTTTGCTGTATGAAGAACTCATTTTGCAATATAAACCTGCCTGCAACAGCTCATCTCTGAGAAGGAGAGAGAATCAAAAACACCTAGACTTAACCAACATTGTAACCCCCTTATGTATGATGTAAACATATTTGACTTTGGTGACACCTAGTGGTAGTATTAAATATATAACCCCGAAGCAGTTTCTTGGCTTCTATCACGTTTTTTACTGACTGTAGGCAACACAGCCATGTCTAGAAGTAGATAGAACTCAAACATTTATTCTGTGTAGTATGACATCGTTATGATACCGTAAATCATAACAACAGAAAAATGAAAGTAAATTTTATTCATTTTACAAAAAAACCTAAAAACATGTACAACAAAAACTTGTACGACATCTTTCCATGTGTCCACAGGTGTTCCAACACTAGAGAAATGGTGACTCTGCATACTATAGATTTTTAGTACTTACACGTTTCATTTGTTTCCATACTTGCACCCTCTCTGCTCTGTGTAAACACAGCCTGCAGTTCATTCCAGTTCACCTTAAAATCAGAAAATGACTGCTGCGTGACAGCCCAGGCACTAATGGCTTCTCAGTTGCGTTGAAGAGTCCATAAATTTTTGGTTTTTATAGAATCTGGATATTGCAAAAAAAAAAAATTAAAAAAAAAAAATTTAAAAAGAGACAGAAAAAGGTGTTTTCGGTGAATATTGTGTTATTATGCTTAGATTTGGACCGTTTTCTCAATGGAACCACATCATATATAGTGAATTCAAGCTCTATCAGAAAGTTGAAAATCCACTGGTCCTGTTTCAGTTTTTTTTTCTTTCTTGATTTTTTTAATGATTATTTAATGATACTCCTGCTGGCAAATTTTGGGATTCAGAGAATTAAAGAAGACACTTTGGTGGACAGCACATTTTCACCAAGATTATCTTATTTACAAACAGATGGCAAGAGTCTATAATAACTTACACATAAACAAGTCATTGATCTTTGTGAAAAAACGTTGTGGTTTGTGGCTGAAGTGAGATTTTATTTTCTCAGGACTGCACCAACCCGAGATACCTTGCTGCAGGCACATCAAATGCAGTGAAACTTAGCAGGTTCTTTGACAAGGTGAGAAACTTGAGTTGTGTATTGCAGTGTTTACTTATGTCCTGTTTATTGCAGTCTGTCAAACATATTAACATGCATACATACAAACTTTCATCTCTGTGGTGTGAATGTACTGATGGGAGTATAAACTAGACAAATGTCACTCAGCCTCCTATGACCTGTTGTATAATTAATAATAAACAGAATTTAAATGAATTATTTAATTTACATTTCACTTTGTCATGTAGACCTGGTTTTACATTTCAAAAAAATAGCATAGATAATATAATAAGTCTATTAAGTGGGGATCGTCAAAGTTCCATTCTTTTTGCAATGTGCATATGAGTATGATCTCTGTATTTAGATGTCTTAAATCTCTTAACAGGTTATAGAGAAGAGATATTTCACAAGAGATCCAAGTCAGGTGAGTTTTGCATCCTCTTATTTCATTAATACAAAAGAGAATAAGAAATTCCAGTGTCCTTATTATTTTAGTAAATGTACATTTTCACTTGTAAAAGAGACTTTTATTGTGACTGATTAGGGTCGAGGTGTAGAGTTAAGAGGAGCTATTCCTCTAAAACTAAAATGTTTTAAAATGTTTCATTTCATTTTCTCTGCAGATGACGGGTTTCACAGACAGAAAACGGTTCAACTTCAAAAGTTTGCACTATGACTGACGAGCCATGAGAGTGACAGCAGTGGTCTGTGGATTTCTGATAATTACAATCTGTGGGCTTCACACTACAAGTCAGCTATCCCACTCTCTGACTACAGCCCCCATACCCTGCTTCCACTGGCATAAACATCAGCTCTTAAAAAAATATGTAAATACTTGATAAACTTGCGCAGGAAATTTGCAAAAGGGAGTTGAGCCAGTTCAGAAATAAAGAGACATGCTCTAGCGATTGTTTTTTATTCCAGACCCTTTAATAGAATAACTTGTTTCACATGTAAACATTTGCATACAGATACTCTTTTTTTTTTCAAAACTCAGACCAATCATTTTTTTTAATTGTATGTTTTACCATGCGTTATCACTCAAGAAGCAAGTAAAGAAAGAGCTGTGTTCCGAGCGTCTGAATAATTGCTCATGCAACGTTCCCTGATTTCTGCATCACTTCTTTAATCCAGGGGAGAAAGACACCAACTTTAGTGAAGACATGTGGATACTTTGGGTCACTGCAATCTTTTTCATAGGTGAAAGCTGTTATACCTTCAGGCTTTTTGTTGCAGATGAGTGGTCCGCCAGAATCTCCCTAGAAAAAAGGACAACAGAAGGACTTGATTGAGCAGGCTTTAAAAAGATGACACCTATTTTTCATCAGTTTTCTATCAGCAGAATTATTGGTGTGTTTTGTTTCCTGAAGCGGCTGCTCACTTATTTGTTAGTTGACTTCAAATATTGTTTGATTACCTTACAAATCCCTCCCTTCTTTTTGAAAAACGTGGTGCATATCATATCTTTAGAATCAAAGTAGTCTTTCCAGATATTTTTGCACTCAAAGCTGAATTGCATCTTCTCCGTGGTCTCCCTCAGAACATTTGAGGCACGCCTATCAGCTCCAGTCCATCCCCAACCAGCCACAGCACACTCAATGTTGGCTGGGACTTTGACATTTTTCTTTGGCAGTCCAATGGGCTTCACGTACTTATTCAGTTTGGCGTTGTTTTTTAACTGTAAAAGAGAACAGAGAGTTATATTTGCTTCAGTTCATATTTTAAATTAGAAAGTTCACTTTTCACATGAAGAATGTAAATTGATTACTACAATGCACAAAATAGTTTAAATACAGTTAAATTTTCTTGTAAATTTCAATATGAATTTTTTTCACAGTTTTGGCTTACCTTAAGCAACATAATGTCAGACTCATATTTTCCATCAAATTTTGGATGCTGGTAGTACTTGGCCACTTCAATCCGTTGCTGACTTTTCTCTTTCTTGGTAATGTCATGTGCGCCAAGTACCACTGTCATGGTTTGTGGTCTGACAAAAAAAAGAAGAAATGATGTAAAAAAATGAAGTTATGCTCAAAAAAATAAAAGGTGTCAATCACTCAGGTCCCCTGATAGCAAATTCCGTTAGGCCTTAACAGTGTCATATATTAGTGATATGTTATTCTGATTTAGCAGGAAATAATTAGTGCCCATTGTATTGTTTATTTAAAAACAATGATCTTGTCTCTTCTGCGTTGATGAAATAAAAAAAAACAACTCACTCTTTGCAGTGTGCTGCAGTCAGAACAAAGTCCTTCCGAATAAGTATCCCACCACATGAATGGTGGCGTTCTTGAAACTGGAGTGAAGCCATGTAGGGTCTAGAATGAGGCTTTGCCACCTTACCACCTACTATACCACTGTCAGTGGCCCCTTACATGAAAAGAGAATGAGAAATCAACACACAAGTTATAGATATATCGTGGTCCTATCATCCTAAAGAAATTACAAAAGCAAAATGCGATGCGTTACTCCAACACGATCTATGTCTGCTAAAACATCTGATCAAAAAACATTTTGTCCTTGAAAACCTGCTTTGGTTATTTAGACTCACTTGTCTGCCAGCAACAGTTTTAAAAGGAGTTTCTTCTGATCTTACCAGTGAGGGAGACCAGCAGAAGGATGTATATGATGCGGTACATCATGTTGATCATGGTCCTCTTTAGGTAAAAGACTGCCAACAGTTTGGCTTTCAGAGCCCCCCTACTACGTTTTATTGTCAATCTTCCAACCCCCACAACGGAAACTTTGTGGGCTGTTGTCAAGGACGGTCTTGCAGAGGCACAAGTTGAGGTCACACATTGCTCGCTGCAGCATGTGTGCGACGCTACTGTGAGATGGTTATGCCTCTGCTTAAGAAAGTTAAAACTGTCTGCCTCTTACTTGTGTTGGAGTGTGTATTGTTCATATGAAAGTGGTAAATCAGCAATGACTGAACAGTTTGAACTTTAATTTTATATTCATTATAAAATGAATATATGTTCACATATTAATTACATCACTATTATAATGTCAGTAATTTAATAAACACTTTTGTGGTATGGTGGTTTTATGTTGGATCAAATTTATGATCACAAGTTTGGTTGACCTCTCTAATATCAGATAAAGTCACAGTTAGACAGTCCCAGATTGTCTGTTGGCCACATTTACTCTAAAGGGACATAAAAGGTTGAAAGTAAATGTTCAAATTGAAACTGTGTATCAAGGCCATAAAAGCCACAATGCAAACAAAGACTTTCACACCTCTCACGCTGCACCTTGCTCACAAATACGATGGTGATTTCCATCTTCAGTGTTGTTTTCCTGCCCAAGACTCATTTGATGTTTTTAGAAAGTTTTAAATTGACTTTTAAAACCTTTGACGAAACAATGATAAGGAAAATGTTTGTGTGGTGGAGATGTTTACAGGACAGCATTGTCTTGTTGAAATATACTCCCATCGTCTGAGTGCTATTAAACAAATGAAACAACATAGGAGTAAAATGGTTTTATAAGATAACTAAGTTGTTGTTTTAAAAAATGTATCAATAAAGTTATTGTTTTTATTTTACGCCATATATAGTGTATTCTATTGTTTCTACCATCCTCTAGGTGGAGCTACAGGGAAGTTTAGTATGTATAAAATGCACTAATGTGCTCAGTCATTAAGTTATCTTGTAAAACATTGACTTGTCAGTAATCATAAGGACAGACTATACTATCGGGTACAATTATAACCTCCAATGAACTGTATAGAGGTCATCTTTTCTGAATTGTTTTACCTCCATCTACAGTCAGACAGAACAACATATTGTACTCATGACCTTACTTTACTTTAGAGCGTGAAAGAAAGAAAGTGTTTTCCAGACAATTTTATCCCTGATGTTGCAATGGAAGAAGCTATACATATGTAGAAGTAAGAGTAGTTTGTTGAAGTGCAGATGGTTGTCTAGTAGGACAGAGGCAGTGGAAATCCTCACATTTTCTTCAGACTTTAATATTTCTAGTGCTGAGCTAGGTTTTGTTATGAGGATTGTCTCTCAGTTGCCATGAGAACATTTTGTGGTTCCCTGTCTATTTTGAGGGTGGATTTGCAACTGAACAATTAATGAAAGCAGGGCAACACTCTTCATAGTCAGTTGTCATATCAACAGCTTCTGGTTCCTGCACAAAATCAGTTAATCTGGCACAAATAAATTTGATTTCATTTTGAGTAAATGAGTTAGAATGCATCATTTGATGTTAAACATCTGACACCTAATATAACAGTATTGTGGAATGTTGCTAATGGAAATGAAATCCACAGAAGCATTAGAAATACAGTTTAGCTCCAGCTACACATTCTCATTGACCACTTGTGCAGTTTGTGCAATGCAGAATCTTTGTTTCCACTTATGAGCAGCTTCCTGAAGAAGAGGAAGAAGTGCACGATACTACTAGAATGAAGAGGTTTCTAGTAGAAACCCTAACCTCTACAAGGTGGGCAGAGTGGCTAACCAACACAACAAAAGCTGCTGCTGCTGCTGCTGCTGCTTCTGTAGCTTGGACACACCACAGACTGAAAACTACCAGTACACAAGTGAGAGTGATTTCTCAAAGTGAGACTACTGCAGCACTTTGGGTTGGTTCTTAGTTGTCTTTCTCAGCATGCTGGTACAAGACTACGAAATTACGAGACACAATTTGTCCGACACAGAATGTGCAGTTGTCTAATTAAAGGAGGAAGAGACTTGGAGTCAAAGTATCTTGTAATTTGGAAAATTCAAAAGCCATGTGACCAAACGTGAGCAAATTAAGACTTTTTTTCAAACAGGAATAAATCATGTTTTCTGCTACACTTAAGAGAAAGTGGTAAATCAGGTAACTCTAGTATCAGTACTGAATTATACTGTGATTTTTTATGTGTATACATTAGTTCCCTTTGAACCCTATGCCCTACTGTGCACTATGATTTATTATAGGTGATAATACTACTAATTATGAGCTCTGTTATAAGGTCGGGCAGCCCTCCCTCTCTGTAAGGCGTGATAAGCACCATTTAGATTACTTCATTGCTGTCTTTTGATGTGGGCCGTCACTAAGCATGCTCAAACAATCAGATTGCGTGCCAGATGCCAGCTGCTTTTACTGAGCTTGGAAAATCTAGTTTTACTCACCAGGCACCTGGAACCTGACGAGCAATCTAATGCCTGACTCACTTCTATCCTTGGGGCCATTTTGTTGTTGTTGTTGTTTTTGACTTTGTCTTAATTTACCTTCAGCTTAGCTTTGTTAGCCAATTTATTTGCTTTACATTTATAATATTGTGATTATTCTTCATGTTTTTTTTGTTTTTTGTTTTTACTGATTTTGCCTTCTCAATATTTTTATTTTTATTCTAATCCAACATTCTTATTTATGTGGTTAAGTCTTTTGCTTATTTTCTTACTCGGCTCTATTATAAATGAGGCCTCTACACGTCTGTGTATTCTGAATTAAATAAAGGAATAATTAAGAAGAAAAGCACGTTGAAGAGATATTGGGCTCCAGGCACCTGTTAATATTCAAATCAATAAATACTATAATACTAATGAAAGCAATAAATATAATTCTGAGAATATAGTAGCTGTTTGTAGATGTGTCTGTATAAGTCAGGGCCAAAATGAGGTCATGCAAAATGACAAATACCAAATATCACTAAGCAATATTGTTATTCAGGTTTTAATAGTCTAAAACTCATTATTCGTGAGTTTTAGACTATTAAATGTTACACATTTTGGTCCAGTAGGTGGGTGAATATAAACCAATTAGGGCCTACGATGACATAATTTCTTCCTCACTCATTAACTGGAGAGCATTTTTTGCAAAGAAGTGTGACTGTACACTCCTAATGAAGCACAGACTTGGCTGTAGATCCTGCTTTGACCTTTGAAAACATCTTCTGGCTGTGCTGTTATGGTCCAGGAGGGGGAGTCAGAGTACAAAATGAAAAAGTGAGGACTAGTCAGCATTCTTCCAGAGCGACATAATTGGCTGTTAGATGATGCATCGGCACATTTTTGCCAGAGGGTCTCAAATAAACCTGAAACTTGCTGCATTGTTTTGTACATAACAGTGAGCAGCACTCAGAGGCTACTTGTAATAACAACCCCTTCCTACAGCTCACTGACACACTTTGACGGTGGCTGCATTAATCAGCTTCCATGCAGTACGTTTGCTTTAGGAAATAATTGCACAAGATGTAGATATAAAGAATATTGGTCAGCTGCTTGATCAAGCAAGTTGAGATGCCAATTTTTCTTACATGAATTAATATAATTCCTCATGAATGATGCAACTGGAGCCAAGTAGTGATAAGTGAACAAACATTGTAGTAGCCTTATCCAGTGAATGTCAGAGTTATGTAAATCATTCTCTGAAGAACCTCTTTCATTGCTATTGTTAGCTTTTGTTGGCATGAGATACGAACACCTCAGCACGCTGGTTTAATATTCTGCAACTGGCAAAATGATCAGCACTTCTGTCTGATTATCCGTTTGCTTAAATTGTTTGTAATAAAATGATAAGGTTCAAATTTAAAGAGCAAAGTTCACAACTGTAATCACTTCTTTGCACGAACTGCAGCCTTGGGTCATGGCTGGTGAAAGGGTGTTACACTGCTTAAAACAAAAAAGTTTTAAAAAAAAAGTAACCCAGAAATGCAGCCAGTGAAGTCTCCAAAAACAAGAGGACTGAAAAATGCAGGAGCCTGCTAGCTGGAGAAACTTCAGTGTAGATGTCTGTACAGTATACTCAAGAATTTGTGTTATCTTGTAAAAATAACAACCAAGAGGTTAAAAAAGCAAAATTTATTTGCTTGTAATTTTGTTTGATAAAGAACAGCTGGATGGCTCCAGTCAATCACTGCCAGAACCATTTTACACGTGTGTCAGAGTCAATGTAGTAATTTATCTGAGCCTCTACATACACACACTGAACACACATACAGGACACCTGATTGGCATTTCACATTAGTGTATCAACAGTTAGCTTCATTACAGAATTTTAAAAAATAAAAAAAAAGAAAATGCATAGAGACAATACTCTTGGCTGGGACTTTCTCCCAACTTGGTGTGGTCCTCCTCACTCCCATGGGACTACAGAGACTGTCTTCGCCGCCATGTCTCTCGGCGCACTCTTGCTCGAATCGGCACTTGGCTGGTGCCCATTATCGGACAGCGAGTGGATGTCTATGCGCTGCGCTGTCACCGCTCTTCTCACCAGGGCTTGGGTGGTGTGTCTCCAGGTAACCTCAGGCCGCTGGGCCGGGCAACTCGTGCGGCTGGGTCGGTTTCTACGAGGTGCGCACTCATCAACGGGAGATCCGTGATGAATAAAACTTTCATCCTGCAGGACTTCTTTACATCGCAGTCTTTGGATGTACTGTTTTTAACGGAGACTTGGATAAACGCCGGTGAGTCCACTGCCTTCTCAGAGCTGTTACCTCCAGACTGCACTTACATCAACACACCAAGAGCCACTGGTCGTGGGGGAGGTATAGCTACCGTTTTGAAGAACTGCATTTCTCACAGGGTGATATCAGACTGGACTTTCTCATCTTTTGAGCTGAGTTGCTTCGAACTACGACAGACTGATCCAGTGATGTGTGCTGTCATTTACAGACCACCGAAACACAACAAGGATTTCATTCAGGACTTTTCAGATTTTGTTGCTTTTATTTTGACAGGATTTTAATAGTCTGGGATTTTAATGTGCACGTGTGTTGTCCATCTAAAACCTTGGCCAGTGAGTTTTTGGAGCTGAATAAAGCTTTTCATTTGACACAGCATGTCTCTGGCCCAACACAAGTGCACGGACACACTTTGGACCTTGTGTTGTCTTATGGTTTTCCTGTTGACAATGTTGTTGTGGGTGATGCAGTATTCTCTGATCACAGTCCTGTCATGTTTGATTTTAGTTTAGATATCGAGAGGAAGTTGCCTGTCGTGCGCCATAGCCGTGTTATTGCATCTGACACTGCTGCTGCTTTTTCTCCTCTCTTTACTGCGTCAATTCATGATTTGTTGAACTCGGTTGCGTTCACAGACACGGAGCAGCTAATGAACTCTTTTATTTCTACCTGCTCTGATGTCCTGGACAGTGTAGCTGCCATCAAGGCCATGCGTTCTAAACCAAAACAGGAACCTTGGCTCAACGACATTACGCGTGCAGCCAGGCGTGAGTGTCGGAGAGCGGAGCGCAGGTGGAAGAAAGACCATCTGGAGGTTTCTTGGTAGATTCTTAAAGATAGCTGGAGAAATTTTCAGAGTGCTGTTAAAGATGCAAAAACTAAGTACTTTTCAGACTTGGTTTTAAATAATGTTAGCAAGCCTCGCGTTCTTTTTTAAAACTATTAATTCTGTTTTTAATCCCTCTGTCAGGCTGGGGGACTCCACTTCATCCTCTACCCCACTTCATTGTGGGGTCCCCCAGGGATCTATCATAGGACCTGTTCTTTTTGCATTATATCTCCTCCCACTTGGAGAGATTTTTCAGAGACATGGCATGTCCTATCATCTTTACGCCGACGACTGCCAGATTTACATGCCTATCTCTAAGAACAGCCAATGCCCACTGACACCCCCATTTGACTGTCTATGTGATGTCAAGGCTTGGTTAGCCCAGAATTTTTTAAAGCTTAATGGCGAAAAAACAGAGGTTATGGTGTTTGGCAGTGCCCTCATTGACTTGGGACCCCTCACTGAGTATGAGCGTCCTAAAGTCACGAGCCTTGGCATCACCATAGACAGCAATTTAAAATTTGATAAACAGATTAACAGCGTTTTAAAGTCGTGTTTTTACCATCTTCATCTTTTATCAAAAGTGAAACCGTTTTTATCTTTTAAGCTTTTTGAACAGATCATGCACGCTTTTATTTCAAGTCGACTGGACTACTGCAACGCACTTTACTCAGGTGTCAGCCACAAAGCCCTCTCTCGTCTGCAGTTAGTCCAGAACGCTGCGGCACGACTTTTAACAGGAGCCAAAAAGCGGGAACATATCACCCCAATCCTTGCGTCTTTGCACTGGCTCCCTGTTCAATTCCGTATTGATTATAAGATTTTATTGTTTGTTTTTAAAGCTCTGAATGGACTGGCCCCACAGTACATTAAGGACCTCATCCGAATCTATATTCCTGAACGCGGATTGAGGTCTGAGGGCCAGCTCCAGCTCGTGGTGCCTAGGGCGAGGCTAAAAACCAGAGGGGACAGGGCTTTTTCTGTGGTTGGCCCTTGGCTTTGGAACGCCCTCCCCCTCCATGTCCGAACAGCCCCCACGGTGGAGTGTTTTAAGTCTCGCCTTAAGACCCATTTTTATTCTCTGGCCTTTTAAATTTGCGTGAGTTTTGTGGTCCTCTGTGTCTTTTATTTATTTTATGATATTTATCAGTTTGATTTTATTGTTTTAGATTTATGAACGTATTTGATTATTTATTGGTAGTTGTTATATGGAGAATGTTTTATTGTTTTTATTATTCTCTGTACAGCACTTTGGAGACGTTTTAGTTGTTTAAATGTGCTATACAAATAAAGTGGATTGGATTGGATTACTCAGATTTTCTCTTCGTGGATCCTATTCTGCAGCACTTGCGGGTGCAAAACAGGCAGCATTTCAGCGACACCCACAAAACGGTTACGAGGATTAAGACTAAAAAGCAGATGACATCCAGGCTGTGGTACTGGAACCAGTTCAAGTCGTGCGCAGCTACTCTTAGATGTGAGGCTCCTTTGTGTCTCATGACAAACTCGGTCCAGAAAACAGACAGCTCCAACGGTTGAACGGGGCGGTCATTGTGTCTGTCGGACAGCTCCACCATCCTCTCCTTGTAACTGTGGAGAAGTTAGATTTTCTTAAATAGATTGTATGAACTCCGGTTACTCATCATAAGAGCATCTTTATATCACAAACTTTGCATTAGGGAAATTATTTGCTGCTGTTTATTCTCTAAATATATAAAAGCCTTATGTCTGTCTGCAGAGGTGGTAAATGTTGATAACTTTTGCAAGTACTTAATGCAGAATACATGCATTAATACCATACAATACATGTAATTTGAGTACAATCTAGTGTTTCCGAAAGCTACTAGATCAAAGCTTTTTATGTGCACGAAAAAACTCCACGGGCCTCCTTTGAAATGCAACATAAACATAAGAACTAAGAACACTGTACATGTCCACACAGGCCAGATAAGCAGCCCTGTTAGGTAACATGAAGGAAGGTTTATGTGACTGAGGACAAATGCCATAAAAATGACGGATTCCAAAATAAACTCTTTTGAGCTTTAACAAATAACTTTTTTGTCACTTTTATCAACTTTTAGAGTTTTCTTAACTTGTACTTAGTGGTTTCACTGTTTTCCATTATCCATCTCAGTGATTATGTGTGTTAACTGAAAATCCAGTTGTCTTACCTTTTGTCATAGATTATTTTCTTCAGTGCAGTCACTATTTTTTCACTCGTCACATCATATATAGGGAGCTGCTCCGCAATGCCACGCACCACAATGCGATGTACATTGTCTTTCTGGTCGCCGAAAAGTGGAAACATCAACATGGGCACAGCATTGCAGATGCCTTCATAGATACCGTGGGCTCCTCCATGAGTCATGAAGACTTTAGCCTTGGGATGGGCTGAGGAGCACAGAAATAGTCACAATTACTGGTCCAGTCTACCACAAACCTCTTGTGGATATTTTTTAATCAGAAAAGACTTTCTTTAGGTTGTACGCTGTGACATTGCAGCTGCACATAATACAGTTTGTTCTGGTGAAACGTCACACACCTAGGAGATCGTTCTGAGGTAACCATTTCATAATTTTGACATTCTTGGGTACATCTTTAGGTAGCTCGCCAGTGTATCTCCACACAACCTGGAACAGAAAGACAAACCACCATTGTTAATGTTTAGTGTGAGAACTTACACTGTATGGAGAAATGGGCATGTTTACAGCAAGACATGGCGGAGGACAAAGTCCTGTGTCAACCTGGTTGCACCTTTAGCAAATAAGCGAGTGTATAAAACTCTGGCCAATGTGTAAATGTTGGCTGTGCCCATGTAGATAAAATTTGCTTGATAATCAGCGTTTTGAAGAGTATAAATAGCAGTATAATCAAAGTCAGTTAACTGTATTGAATACAGATCATCCTAAGCGAGTAAAGTGTTTTACTCAGATGATCATTAGAATAATGTGCCAAAAAGCATCAAAGAGCTGCCTTCTCCTCATGTATTCTGCGCAGCATTGATCTCAGGGTAAAGACAATAAAGCTGTGGCCCTGTGGCTCAACCTGTATGAAATAGAGCTGGCTAATGTGTAAGTGTTCCTGCTTGTGTAATAATCAGTCCTTTATTTGAAGTATATATATATATATATATATATATATACATATAGATAGATAGAATAGATAGACAGATAGACAGACAGATACACTATATTACCAAAAGTATTTGCTCACCTGCCTTGACTCACATATGAACTTAAGTACCATCCCATTCCTAACCCATAGGGTTCAATATGATGTCGGTCCACCTTTTGCAGCTATTACAGCTTCAACTCTTCTGGGAAGGCTGTCCACAAGGTTGAGGAGTGTGTTCATGGGAATATTTGACCATTCTTCCAGAAGCGTATTGGTGAGGTCACACACTGATGTTGATCGAGAAGGCCTGGCTCTCAGTCTCCGCTCTAATTCATCCCAAATGTGTTCTATCGGGTTCAGGTCAGGACTCTGTGCAGGCCAGTCAAGTTCACCCACACCAGACTCTGTCATCCATGCTTTGTGCACTGGTGCACAGTCACGTTGGAAGAGGAAGGGGCCCGCTCCAAACTGTTCCCACAAGGTCGGGAGCATAGATTGTCCAAAATGTTTTGGTATCCTGAAGCATTCAAAGTTCCTTTCACTGGAACTAAGGGGCCAAGCCCGACTCCTGAAAAACAACCCCACACCATAATTCCTCCTCCACCAAATTTCACACTTGGCACAATGCAGTCCGAAATGTACCGTTCTCCTGGCAACCTCCAAACCCAGACTCATCCATCAGATTTCCAGATGGAAAAACATGATTCATCACTCCAGAGAACGCATCTCCACTGCTCTATAGTCCAGTGGCGGCGTGCTTTACACCACTGCATCCGGCGCTTCGCATTGCACTTGGTGATGTACGGCTTGGATGCAGCTGCTCTGCCATGGAAACCCATTCCATGAAGCTCTCTGCGTACTGTACTTGGGCTAATCTGAAGGCCACATGAAGTTTGGAGCTCTGCAGCAATTGACTGTGCAGGAAGTCGGCAACCTCTTTGCACTATGCACCTCAGCATCCGCTGACCCCTCTCCATCAGTTTACGTGGCCTACCACTTGGTGGCCGAGTTGCTGTTGTTCCTAAACTCTTCCATTTTCTTATAATAAAGCTGACAGTTGACTGTGGAATATTTAGGAGCGAGGAAATTTCACGACTGGATTTGTTGCACAGGTGGCATCCTATGACAGTTCAACGCTGGAATTCACTGAGCTCCTGAGAGCGACCCATTCTTTTACAAATGTTTGTCAAAACAGTTTGCATGCCTAGGTGCTTGATTTTATACACCTGTGGCCAGGCCAAGTGATTAGGACACCTGATTCTGATCATTTGGATGGGTGAGCAAATACTTTTGGTAATATAGTGTAGATAGATAGATAGATAGATAGATAGATAGATAGATAGATAGATAGATAGATAGATAGATAGATAGATTAGAGTATAAATACCAGTATGTTAAAAGTGAATTGAATGCATTGACCCTAAATTAGCCTAAGTGAGTAAAGTGATTATCTCAGGTGATAATTACCCTCTGAGGAATTTGCCGAAAAGCATCAAAGAACTGTTTAGCCTTCTCCTCGGGCATTGAGGACAGCATTGATCCCAGGGTGAAGACAATAAAGCCATCGTCTCCTGAGCCATTGACGAACTTCTCCAAGTCCTGCAGGGAGGTTAGAGAACACAAACATGGCCTCAGGAAATGTGTCAAATACTCTCAGTTTGTAGGATGTATGCAGCTGCATCTAACTGCATTATTTTAAGCAATCTTGAAACACAATCATATTCTTGCTTATATTAACAAACATGTTGCTTTTGTATTTGATACCTGTTTACACAACAGGGTCTCTACCTTTTCTTAGATTACAGAGGCCATAGTCCAGAAATCTGCTTATCCTGGCTCACATTACACTCTCTGATCCAACAAACCGGTTCTTCAACAACACTGTGAGCCCATCCTTGGTAAATAAATAATAAAAATAAAAGAATAATCTAACCTTTATTGATCCCCTTGGGGAAATTCCTTCTCTGAAATTTGACTCATTCTTTTCATAGTAAACCTTAACTAAATCTCAATAAACAATCAAACTAATTTGCATATTTAACTAGTGTTTAGCTTGTTTTGTCTGAAACATTTATTTCCACATTCAGTTTAAAATTGTTACTCAAGATCTTTATTTGTTGTACAACACAGACATATTTTGCAAGCTCTAAAGTGCACAATCTGTGTATGTTTACACACTGACGCATCTTTTCTGTTTCCTGACACCTTTCTGCAAGCATCAGTGCAGATGTTAAATTTAGAGAAATGTTCTCACCTATGGTGTTAATATTTACAAAAATGCTGCTGTGATCAGAAAAGTAGCTGACTGGTTCAGTATAAAACTACTGATTGGTGGAACTTTTCTTGTTCTGAGAACAAGCCTAACTGAATACAAATCAAGTATAAGACTTGGCTTAAGTGAATCCAGATGTGGTGCATGCTTGTTTATCCAGGCATATACAGTATTTATCCAACATACTCACCTCTGGCAGAGGAGCTTTCTTTGCACAGTTGATCCCTCCAATCAAAATCATGTTTGGCATGAGAGGTTTGGGCCACTCTAAAGCAAAGTCATATCTGAGAAGCCACAAAGCCCCATGACTCAAAAGATCTTTGTAGGTCAAGTTGTCTCCAAAATACTTGTTGACCAGATCATCAAAGTGGCCATACATCATTTTGCAAATGTAGGGCTCCGCAGCAGACATGGCCAAGTTGCCGACTCTCTGTAGGAAGGTCATGGAGTCGGTAAACCCGCTGAAGGGCTTAGGGACATAGGAAGGAGGAGAGGGGCACTGGTTTGCCTTGAATTCCAGCTCACAGGGAAGCCCACGTACGAAATAAACAACCGGAATGGAAAACATATGAGACAAGATGGAGCCACAGGGAAGGAAAGGGTCTGCGAGAACTACATCAAACCCCTTTCCCTTCAGTTGAGCCATTAAAGGCTCATTGTTCAGCAAACTCTCACAACCTGTCACTTGCATAGAAGTAAAGTTGACCAAACGCTCCACATTTACAAACAGATCTGCAAAATCTGCTGGCTTGATGAAAGATCCGTCCCTGAGTTCATCAAAACTTCCATCCAGCTCAGCTTTGGTATATGGCACTTTGTAGATCTCAGTCTTGTAGTCCTCTGAGCCCCTGATCAGCAGGCTGTTTTCAGGCACCAGCACCACAACCTCATGGTTCCTCTTGGTGAGTTCTTTCACCAGTAGCTTCATGCTAAGCCAAGGGCTTCCATCCACAGGCATAACTAGCACCTTCCCCCCTTGAACGGACCCCAGACTGAGGCAGCATAGCCAGACCACCAGCCCCAGTGTAGGAAACCACACCCCGCTACTCATTGCCTCCTCTCTGTTCTGCAAGCTGGCTTGTTGTGAGAGCTAGTGCCGTCTGTTGTTGGGGGGTGGCTTTATGTGTGCGCGCGTGTGTGTGTGTGTGAGTGTGTGTTTAAATTCTGCAGGAAATTCTGGCTGCATTCAGAGTCAGGCTATTATGTAACCTCAGGAAGACAGACACAGAGTGGAGATTCCCAGCAGCTTCCTTTCACAATGTGTCTTTCCTGCCATGTCTTGCTGTATCCTTTCACACTTGGCTCGCTTATCAGAGTCATTTCTGAGCAAAACATGTCTTTAATTGCTTTAAATCTGTTTTTATTCTTCTGTATTTTGTGCATGCATGTGCTGCCTACCAATGTGAGCAAAGTCCTTGCTTATTTACTTTGGCTCTTCCTTCTCTCCACCCCCTGAAACCCAGCCATATGCGTGCCTAACAGCAGACATAACCTTTTTTAAAATTTCTCTACTCACACGCACACACATGTACCTTTAACCATTGTAAAGCAGACCAATAGCGTGCGAAGCCATTTGTATTAGGACACCAACACCCTCCTTTTTTTCTGAGTTTTGATAACATCAAACCAGTGATGTAATTCGTGGAATTTCACCACACTTGCGTAAATCTTAGAAACTCTTTTGACCAGTTGTAGCAGTGGTTGCCAACCTGAAAAAAAGATTCAAATGATTAAAGGACAATAGGGAAGGTAGTAGAGGAATATCAAGAAGAAAATTATTTAAACTTGGTGGGGCATAAGGTTGGCTTCTAACATTGGCAGTGCAGTAATAGCTGTAGGCCTGGCTATTATCACAACTAATCTTCTGTTGCTTGGTGCCTCCTGGCTTAATCAGTGTCCAAGAAACCAGCTCATATGTCAGCCATGTGAGACTAAGTGACAAGGAATGAGTGAATTGTTCGATGACTGATCAAACTGAAAAAATTGCAGGTACAAAGACAGATTAAGTACAGAGCAGAGGTCACCATTACCTAAAGGAGACAGTTTTAAGCCTTGAGATGCCAAATTAAAGTAATTCGAGTCTGTGCTATGTGTTCTTTGCTGATGCTATGAAGTGCAAACTTAGGTAACATTATTAATTACAAGCATAAAAGACGGTTTATTTTACATATTAACTACAATTAATTTAGATGGAATAAAAATACTAAAGGTCACTGTCTTTTATCAGTATCTCCTGGGTGTTCCAGTTGGGCTCAGCCTTTTCAAATTGCTTAATAAAACTGTACCTTAAATACATTTGATTCAAACATTACATCTAACATTTGGAAGTACTGACAACTTTTTAAACACTTAATTCTAAAACCTTATCACTGGCACATTTCAAAAATCCACACTAATGACATGCTTAATTTTAAACATTGCAACAAAAATGATAATAAATGAAACCTCCCTACTATAATATTGTGATTCTCTGAAGAAAATCTTATTTGGGGTAGATAAAAATAAAAATGTATTCACAGCTTTACTGGTGTTGACTCATACGAAGCATAAACCTACACAACAGTCTACCTGTTGACTGAAGAAAGGGTTTAAGTAATGAGGCTACCTTAAGATCACACATGCCACATCAGCTAATTTAAATAATTAAGAAAGAGATGCATGCATAAAATGCACAGCTCCTCTCTCAATAAGGCTCACACAGCAAACCCACTTTAATTAGGTCCAAGAAAAGGAGACTACATTCTGTATGTGTTTGTTCAGAGTGAGGCAGCATCTCAAAGCAGATGTTTCAAGCCAGTAGAGTTGACAGCCAACGGTGTACAGCAGTGATGGGAATAATCCTTCACTCCTGGTGTTCTTTTTATTCCTGTCAATTTTAAATATGTTATTTTTTTTAAATCATTCAGTCATTAATTTTAAGTGCTTGCAACTTGCTTAATACAACTTCAGAGCATGTTGGCACACATTTGCCTGTTTTCAGTCTTTGCTGACCACACCTTCACTTACAGTACAGTCTTTGTTTTTTTCGGTGCAGAGAAGTCTCTTCTCCTCTCATGTTTCCACTAGGCTTAGCTGTGATTGTATCCTCAGAATGTCAGAAACTTTGTATATTTCACACAGCAGATCTCCGTTTCACAGACAGGCCTCCTTTTCTCACCCTTAATCAAATCCTTCTTAATCATATGATTACAAACACTCCCACTGGCAGACAAAAAAGCAGAGCAAATAAATCCTATTCATTTATTATGTAATATTTCTCAGTCTAATAACACATGGTGCGCACACGCAGACTGCTATGAAGCCAGCATAAGTATAACTACACAATAAAGCAAATATTTCAGGGTGGCTATTGGCCAATCCATCCTGCACAGATTCAGGAATTGGACGGTCAACAACCTCAGCCACAGGATAAACGTTTCCACCAGCAACGTCATTCCCCATAATTAACTCGACACCATCGACTGGGAAACTAGTTCGGACACCTACCGGGAAGAAACCACTTACTAATTTAGTCTGAATATGAACTCTGTGAAGAGGAGCGGGTACAAAACCCATTTCAATTCCTCTCACCACTGCACTTATGTTACATGAGGACTCAGCACCGAGCGGCAAAACACTGGAAAGGATGAGGGACTGAGAACAGGCCGTATCACCTAACACCGTAACTGGGCGCTGCTCCTCAACCTTTCCTGTAATGGAGACAAACCCTTGAAAAACAAACGGTTTGAAACAGTCATCAGGCACCTTCTGCATACTGGCATGGGCAGTGGGAGATTTTGTTTTAATTAATCCCACACCTTTGGGCTGATTTTTGACCGATCCCTGCTGCTTACGCCTCAACACCGCACACTCAGCTACCAAATGGTCAGGCTGGCGGCAAAAAAAAACATTGCCTCTCAGCCCTAGGACCTGAGGATACATTACCTGACAACGGCTGCTCACCAGTGGGCTTGGAAGAGTCACGCAAGGAGGAATCCGACTTTAAAAACATGTTTTTGTGCGTCAAAGTAAATTCATCTGCCAGAGTAGCGGCCTGCTGTATCGTAGTAACCTTTTGCTCGTTAAGGTAAACGACTGTGCGCTCCGGCAGACAGTTTTTAAACTCCTCCAACAACACCAGTTCCCGAACAGAGGTTAAATCACCAGCCTTACAGACTGCACACCATCTGTCAAACAGCATCCCTTTCTCTCTGGCGAAGTCCATATAGCTTTGGCTTACGACTTTCTAAGGCCACGGAACCGCTGTCTGTAAGCCTCCGGCACCAACTCATACGCACGTAACACAGCGCCCTTCACCTTCTCATAGACCAGACCATCCTCTACAGAGAGAGAAGAACAAGTCTCCTGAGCCTTACCTGCTAACTTACATTGTAAAAGTATAGCCCACACATCTACTGGCCAACTTAACGCTACTGCTATCCGTTCGAATGCAGCAAAATACGCCTCGACTTCCGTCTCACGGAACGTAGGAACTAATGAAATGTTTTTACTCACATCAAACGAAGTGGAGTCTGAGTCCATACTAGCTGGAGAACCTACCCAAACTCTGACAAAACAAACGCTGCCATACTCACCACGGTAGCAAAACCACACAGTAGGCTGCCATTAATCAGGCTGACACAACCTGCCACAAGCAACCAACAGGGCACACATTAACCAACGTTAGGATAACAACATCAACACTCAACAAACCTCCTCAGTCCTGCCTGACCCCTCTTACCTGTGTATCTTCTGGAGCGTGCCGGGCTCGAGGCAACTTGAAAGGCTGAACTCAGCGGCCGAGGCCCTGAACACCTACCCCCACCAAGGTTTCAACCCCGCCCAGGATTAACCCCGAAAACAAGAAAGGCAAAATAACAAAAGAGTGTCCGACGGAGGAGCTGAAGGAGCTCAGCTGGACACTCACCTGTCTCACCTGTCACCAGCAACAACTACAAAATACTCCACAGTAGGCAAAAGGATCAATTTTCTGACCCTACGAAAAGAAATGGACGAGCCCCCAATTATGTTACGTCCCCGTGAGCCAGGGGATGAGGGGAGTAACAAGAAACGTGAATGAACAGAAAAGAACAGATTTTATACCAAACAGAGTTGTTTATTTACAACAACAAAAAAGAGCAAAAAAAAAAAAAATACGATCAACCGAAAGCCAGCTTCACAACAATAAGAAGCCGATCCAAAGTCATCACACACTACGCTTGGCTTTCTAGGCAGGTCACACGAATGACGAACAACAGCTCTGTAGCTGCCGATCTGACCCACTGGCCCCGATGATCGTGACGGCCTGTCTTTTAAGCTCCTGGTTAATCGCTGAGAGGGCACAGGTGCACTGGGCCACTCCTACTGAGCGCGACCTGAAATGACAAACAATCATGGAAGAAAGAACCACATAACTTACTAACACAAATACCCGGCCCCAAGGGCCGTAACATGTGTGTATATATGTGTGTGTGTGTGTGTGTGTGTGTAGCCCTGCGATAGACCGGTGACCTGTCCAGTGTGTCCCCTGCCTTCACCCGAGTCGGCTGGGATAGGCTCCAGCCCCCCGCCACCCTACGTATAGATAATGGATGGATGGATGGATAACCCAGACTGTTGATCTCAAGTAATGACTTAATGACAGTCACGAGTACAGTTCCAGCTAGTCTAAGCCTCGGTGTAGGTCTCCCACTTTTAGTAATAACTAGAAACCTGTCTTTTATAATAATGCAGTCTTAGGCTTATTCAGTCTTGAAGCTAAAAATGCCACCATATTTACTCAGCAAAATGTCTTTTTTAATGTTTTTGTACTGGCCAACCAGACAAGATAATTGTGGATACGAGAGAAGAAATTAAGGTGTAGTGATTATGTGTGCAAGGAAGTGGCTAATGTTGTAGTTGGTATAACCATACTCATATTTTAAAAGCAGTCCAAAGACTATATTCCTTTTGCTGTATGAAGAACTCATTTTGCAATATAAACCTGCCTGCAACAGCTCATCTCTGAGAAGGAGAGAGAATCAAAAACATCAAGACTTAACCAACATTATAACCCCCTCATGGATGATGTAAACATATTTGACTTTGGTGACACCTAGTGGTAGTATTAAATATATAACCCCTATGCAGTTTCTTGGCTTCTATCACGTTTTTTACTGACTGTAGGCAACACAACCATGTCTAGAAGTAGATAGAACTCAAACATTTATTCTGTGTAGTATGACATCATTATGATACCGTAAATCATAACAACAGAAAAATGAAAGTAAATTTTATTCATTTTACAAAAAAACCTAAAACACGTACAACAAAAACTTGTACGACATCTTTCCATGTGTCCACAGGTGTTCCAGCACCAGAGAAATGGTGACTCTGCTAAAAACTAAAATGTTTTAAAACGTTTCATTTTCTCTGCAGATGACGGGTTTCACAGACAGAAAACGATTCAACTTCAAAAGTTTGCACTATGACTGACGAGCCATGAGAGTGACAGCAGTGGTCTGTGGATTGCTGATAATTACAATCTATGGGCTTCACACTACAAGTCAGCTATCACACTCTCTGACTACAGCCCCCATACCCTGCTTCCACTGGCATAAACATCAGCTCTTAAAAAAATATGTAAATAGTTGATAAACTTGCGCAGGAAATTTGCAAAAGGGAGTTGAGCCAGTTCAGAAATAAAGAGACATGCTCGAGCGATTGTTTTTTATTCCAGACCCTTTAATAGAATAACTTGTTTCACATGTAAACATTTGCGTACAGATGCTTTGTTTTTTTTTTTCAAAACTCAGACCAATCATTTTTTTAATTGTATGTTTTACCAAGCGTTATCACTCAAGAAGCAAGTAAAGAAAGAGCTGTGTTCCGAGCGTCTGAATAATTGCTCATGCAACGTTCCCTGATTTCTGCATCACTTCTTTAATCCAGGGGAGAAAGACACCGACTTTCGTGAAGACATGTGGATACTTTGGGTCACTGCAATCTTTTTCATAGGTGAAAGCTGTTATACCTTCAGGCTTTTTGTTGCAGATGAGTGGTCCGCCAGAATCTCCCTAGAAAAAAGGACAACAGAAGGACTTGATTGAGCAGGCTTTAAAAAGATGACACCTATTTTTCATCAGTTTTCTATCAGCAGAATTATTGGTGTGTTTTGTTTCCTGAAGTGGCTGCTCACTTATTTGTTAGTCTACTTCAAATATTGTTTGATTACCTTACAAATCCCTCCCTTCTTTTTGAAAAACGTGGTGCATATCATATCTTTAGAATCAAAGTAGTCTTCCCAGATATTTTTGCATTCAGAGCTGAATTGCATCTTCTCCGTGGTCTCCCTCAGAACATTTGAGGTACGCCTATCAGCTCCAGTCCAGCCCCAACCAGCCACAGCACACTTAACGTTGGCTGGGACTTTGCCATTTTTCTTTGGCAGTCCAATGGGCTTCACGTACTTATTCAGTTTGGCATTGTTTTTTAACTGTAAAAGAGAACATAGAGTTATATTTGCTTCAGTTCTTATTTTTCATTAGAAAGTTCACTTTTCACAAATGTAAATTGATTACTGCAATGCACAAAATAGTTTAAATAGAGTTACATTTTCTTGTAAGTTTCAATATGAATTTTTTTCACAGTTTTGGCTTACCTTAAGCAACATAATGTCAGACTCGTATTTTCCATCAAATTTTGGATGCTGGTAGTACTTGGCCACTTCAATCCGTTGCTGACTTTTCTCTTTCTTGGTAATGTCATGTGCGCCAAGTACCACTGTCATGGTTTGTGGTCTGACAAAAAAAAGAAGAAATGATGTAAAAATATTAAGTTATGCTCAGCGTTTTGATATATATACAATTACAATGATTTTAAAATATAAAATGCTACATAAAAGGTGTCAATCACTCAGGTCCCCGGATAGCAAATTCTGTTAGGCCTTAACATTGTTATATATTAGTGATATGTTATTCTGATTTAGCAGGGAATAATTAGTGCCCATTGTATTGTTTATTTAAAAACAATGATCTTGTCTCTTTAATTCTGCGTTGATGAAATTAAAAAAAACAACTCACTTTCTGCAGTGTGCTGCAGTCAGAACAAAGTCCTCCCGAATAAGTATCCCACCACATGAATGGTGGCGTTCTTGAAACTGGAGTGAAGCCATGTAGGGTCTAGAATGAGGCTTTGCCACCTTACCACCTACTATACCACTGTCAGTGGCCCCTTACATGAAAAGAGAATGAGAAATCAACACACAAGTTATAGATATATCGTGGTCCTATCATCCTAAAGAAATTACAAAAGCAAAATGCGATGCGTTACTGCAACACGATCTGTGTCTGCTAAAACATCTGATCAAAAAACATTTTGTCCTTGAAAACCTGCTTTGGTTATTTAGACTCACTTGTCTGCCAGCAACAGTTTTAAAAGGAGTTTCTTCTGATCTTACCAGTGAGGGAGACCAGCAGAAGGATGTATATGATGCGGTACATCATGTGTATCATGGTCCTCTTTAGGTAAAAGACTGCCAACAGTTTGGCTTTCAGAGCCCCCCTACCACGTTTTATTGTCAATCTTCCAACCCCCACAACGGAAACTTTGTGGGCTGTTGTCAAGGACGGTCTTGCAGAGGCACAAGTTGAGATCACACATTGCTCACTGCAGCATGTTTGCGACGCTACTGTGAGATGGTTATGCCTCTGCTTAAGAAAGTTAAAACTGTCTGCCTCTTACTTGTGTTGGAGTGTGTATTGTTCATATGAAAGTGGTAAATCAGCAATGACTGAACAGTTTGAACTTTAATTTTATATTCATTATTAAATGAATATATGTTCACATATTAATTCCATCACTATTATAATGTCAGTAATTTAATAAACACTTTTGTGGTACGGTGGTTTTATGTTGGATCAAATTTATGATCACAAGTTTGGTTGACCTCTCTAATATCAGATAAAGTCACAGTTAGACAGTCCCAGATTGTCTGTTGGCCACATTTACTCTAAAGGGACATAAAAGGTTGAAAGTAAATGTTCAAATTGAAACTGTGTATCAAGGCCATAAAAGCCACAATGCAAACAAAGACTTTCACACCTCTCACGCTGCACCTTGCTCAAAAATACGATGGTGATTTCCATCTTCAGTGTTGTTTTCCTGCCCAAGACTCATTTGATGTTTTTTGGAAAGTTTTAAATGGACTTTTAAAACCTTTGACGAAACAATGATAAGGAAAATGTTTGTGTGGTGGAGATGTTTACAGGACAGCATTGTCTTGTTGAAATATACTCCCATCGTCTGAGTGCTATTAAACAAATGAAACAACATAGGAGTAAAATGGTTTTATAAGATAACTAAGTTGTTGTTTTAAAAAATGTATCAATAAAGTTATTGTTTTTATTTTACGCCATATATAGTGTATTCTATTGTTTCTACCATCCTCTAGGTGGAGCTACAGGGAAGTTTAGTATGTATAAAATGCACTAATGTGCCCAGTCATTAAGTTATCTTGTAAAACATTGACTTGTCAGTAATCATAAGGACAGACTATACTATCGGGTACAATTATAACCTCCAATGAACTGTATAGAGGTCATCTTTTCTGAATTGTTTTACTTCCATCTACAGCCAGACAGAACAACATATTGTACTCATGACCTTACTTTACTTTAGAGCGTGAAAGAAAGAAAGTGTTTTCCAGACAATTTTATCCCTGATGTTGCAATGGAAGAAGCTATACATATGTAGAAGTAAGAGTAGTTTGTTGAAGTGCAGATGGTTGTCTAGTAGGACAGAGGCAGTGGAAATCCTCACATTTTCTTCAGACTTTAATTTTTTCTAGTGCTGAGCTAGGATTTGTTATGAGGATTGTCTCTCAGTTGCCATGAGAACATTTTGTGGTTCCCTGTCTATTTTGAGGGTGGATTTGCAACTGAACAATTAATGAAAGCAGGGCAACACTCTTCATAGTCAGTTGTCATATCAACAGCTTCTGGTTCCTGCACAAAATCAGTTAATCTGGCACAAATAAATTTGATTTCATTTTGAGTAAATGAGTTAGAATGCATCACTTGATGTTAAACATCTGACACCTAATATAACAGTATTGTGGAATGTTGCTAATGGAAATGAAATCCACAGAAGCATTAGAAATATAGTTTAGCTCCAGCTACACATTCTCATTGACCACTTGTGCAGTTTGTGCAATGCAGAATCTTTGTTTCCACTTATGAGCAGCTTCCTGAAGAACAGGAAGAAGTGCACGATACTACTAGAATGAAGAGGTTTCTAGTAGAAACCCCAGCCTCTACAAGGTGGGCAGAGTGGCTAACCAACACAACAAAAGCTGCTGCTGCTGCTGCTGCTTCTGTAGCTTGGACACACCACAGACTGGAAACTACCAGTACACAAGTGAGAGTGATTTCTCAAAGTGAGACTACTGCAGCACTTTGGGTTGGTTCTTAGTTGTCTTTCTCAGCATGCTGGTACAAGACTATGAAATTACGAGACACAATTTGTCCGACACAAAATGTGCAGTTGTCTAATTAAAGGAGGAAGAGACTTGGAGTCAAAGTATCTTGTAATTTGGAAAATTCAAAAGCCATGTGACCAAACGTGAGCAAATTAAGACTTTTTTTCAAACCGGAATAAATCATGTTTTCTGCTACACTTAAGAGAAAGTGGTAATTCAGGTAACTCTAGTATCAGTACTGAATTATGCTGTGATTTTTTACGTGTATACATTAGTTCCCTTTGAACCCTATGCCCTACTGTGCACTATGATTTATTATAGGTGATAATACTACTAATTATGAGCTCTGTCCTAAGGTCGGGCAGCCCTCCCTCTCTGTAAGGCGTGATAAGCACCATTTAGATTACTTCATTGCTGTCTTTTGATGTGGGCTGTCACTAAGCATGCTCAAGCAATCAGATTGCGTGCCAGATGCCAGCTGCTTTTACTGAGCTTGGAAAATCTAGTTTTACTCACCGGGCACCTGGAACCTGACGAGCAATCTAATGCCTGACTCACTTCTATCCTTGGGGCCATTTTGTTGTTGTTGTTGTTTTTGACTTTGTCTTAATTTACCTTCAGCTTAGCTTTGTTAGCCAATTTATTTGCTTTACATTTATAATATTGTGATTATTCTTCATGTTTTTTTTTTCTTTTTGTGTTTTTTTCCTGATTTTGCGTTCTCAATACTTTTATTTTTATTCTAATCCAACTTTCTTATTTATGTGGTTAAGTCTTTTGCTTATTTTCTTACTCGGCTCTATTATAAATGAGGCCTCTACACGTGTGTGTATTCTGAATTAAATAAAGGAATGATTAAGAAGAAAAGCACGTTGAAGAGATATTGGGGTCCAGGCACCTGTTAATATTCAAATCAATAAATACTATAATACTAATGAAAGCAATAAATATAATTCTGAGAATATAGTAGCTGTTTGTAGATGTGTCTGTATAAGTCAGGGCCAAAATGAGGTCATGCAAAATGACAAATACCGAATATCACCAAGCAATATTGTTATTCAGGTTTTAATAGTCTAAAACTCATTATTCGTGAGTTTTAGACTATTAAATGTTACACATTTTGGTCCAGTAGGTGGGTGAATATAAACCAATTAGGGCCTACGATGACATAATTTCTTTCTCACTCATTAAGTGGAGAGCATTTTTTGCAAATAAGTGTGACTGTACACTCCTAATGAAGCACAGACTTGGCTGTAGATCTTGCTTTGACCTTTGAAAACATCTTCTGGCTGTGCTGTTATGGTCCAGGAGGGGGAGTCAGAGTACAAAATGAAAAAGTGAGGACTCGTCAGCATTCTTCCAGAGCGACATAATTGGCTGTTAGATGATGCATCGGCACATTTTTGCCAGAGGGTCTCAAATAAAACTGAAACTTGCTGCATTGTTTTGTACATAACAGTGAGCAGCACTCAGAGGCTACTTGTAATAACAACCCCTTCCTACAGCTCACTGACACACTTCAACAGTGGCTGCATTAATCAGCTTCCATGCAGTACGTTTGCTTTAGGAAATAATTGCACAAGATGTAGATATAAAGAATATTGGTCAGCTGCTTGATCAAGCAAGTTGAGATGCCAATTTTTCTTATATGGATTAATGTCATTCCTCATGAATGATGCAACTGGAGCCAAGTAGTGATAAGTGAACAAACATTGTAGTAGCCTTATCCAGTGAATGTCAGAGTTATGTAAATTATTCTCTGAAGAACCTCATTCATTGCTATTGTTAGCTTTTGTTGGCATGAGATACGAACACCTCAGCACGCTGGTTTAATATTCTGCAACTGGCAAAATGATCAGCACTTCTGTCTGATTATCCGTTTGCTTAAATTGTTTGTAATAAAATGATAAGGTTCAAATTTAAAGAGCAAAGTTCACAACTGTAATCACTTCTTTGCACGAACTGCAGCCTTGGGTCATGGCTTGTGAAAGGGTGTTACACTGCTAAAAAATAAATAAATAAAGTTCAAAATAAAGTGCACAAAGTAACCCAGAAATGAACTCCTGCAGCCAGTGAACCAGTTTCTCCAAAAACCAGAGGACTGAAAAATGCAGGAGCCTACTAACTGGGGAAACTGTACTGTACAGTATACTCAAAAATTTGTGTTATCTTGTGAAAATAATGACCAAGAGGTTAAAAAAGCAAAATTTATTTGCTTGTAATTTTGTTTTATAAAGGACAGCTGGATGGCTCCAGTCAATCACTGCAAGAACCATTTTACACGTGTGTCAGAGTCAATGTAGTAATTTATCTGAGCCTCTACATACACACACTGAACACATACAGGACACCTGACTGGCATTTCACATTAGTGTATCAACAGTTAGCTTCATTACAGAATTTTTTAAAAAAAAAGACAATGCATAGAGACACTAATCAGATTTTCTCTTCGTGGATCCTATTCTGCAGCACTTGCGGGTGCAAAATAGGCAGCATTTCAGCGACACCCACAAAACAGTTATGAGAATTAAGACTAAAAAGCAGATGACATCCAGGCTGTGGTACTGGAACCAGTTCAAGTCGTGCGCAGCTACTCTTAGATGTGAGGCTCCTTTGTGTCTCATGACAAACTCGGTCCAGAAAACAGACAGCTCCAACGGTTGAACGGGGCGGTCATTGTGTCTGTCGGACAGCTCCACCATCCTCTCCTTGTAACTGTGGAGAATTTAGATTTTGTTAAATAGATTGTATGAACTCCGGTTACTCATCATAAGAGCATCTTTATATCACAAACTTTGCATTAGGGAAACTATTTGCTGCTGTTTATGCTCTAAATATATAAAAGCCTTATGTCTGTCTGCAGGGGTGGTAAATGTTGATAACTTTTGCAAGTACTTAATGCAGAATACATGCATTAATACCATACAATACATGTAATTTGAGTACAATCTAGTGTTTCCGAAAACTACTAGATCAAAGCTTTGTATGTGCACGAAAAAACTCCACGGGCCTCCTTTGAAATGCAACATAAACATAAGAACTAAGAACACTGTGTAAATGTCCACACAGGCCAGATAAGCAGCCCTGTTAGGTAACATGAAGGAAGGTTTATGTGACTGAGGACAAATGCCATAAAAATGACGGATTCCAAAATAAACTCTTTTGAGCTTTAACAAATAACTTTTTTTGTCACTTTTATCAGCTTTTAGAGTTTTCTTAACTTGTACTTAGTGGTTTCACTGTTTTCCATTATCCATCTCAGTGATTATGTGTGTTAACTGAAAATCCAGTTGTCTTACCTTTTGTCATAGATTATTTTCTTCAGTGCAGTCACTATTTTTTCACTCGTCACATCATATACAGTGAGCTGCTCCGCAATGCCACGCACCACCATGCGATGTACATTGTCTTTCTGGTCCCCGAAAAGTGGAAACATCAACATGGGCACAGCATTGCAGATGCCTTCATAGATACCGTGGGTTCCTCCATGAGTCATGAAGACTTTAGCCTTGGGATGGGCTGAGGAGCACAGAAATAGTCACAATTACTGGTCCAGTCTACCACAAACCTCTTGTGGATATTTTTTAATCAGAAAAGACTTTCTTTAGGTTGTACGCTGTGACATTGCAGCTGCACATAATACAGTTTGTTCTGGTGAAACGTCACACACCTAGGAGATCGTTCTGAGGTAACCATTTCATAATTTTGACATTCTTGGGCACATCTTTAGGTAGCTCGCCAGTGTATCTCCACACAACCTGGAACAGAAAGACAAACTGCCATGGTTAATGTTTAGTGTGAGAACTTACACTGCATGGAGAAATGGGCATGTTTACAGCAAGTCCTGTGTCAACCTGGTTGCACCTTTAGCAAATAAGCGAGTGTATAAAACTCTAGCCAATGTGTAAATGTTGGCTGTGCCCATGTAGATAAAATTTGCTTGATAATCAGTGCTTTGTCTGAAGAGTATAAATAGCAGTATAATCAAAGTCAGTTAATTGTATTGAATGCAGATCAACCTAAGTGAGTAAAATGATTTACTCAGATGACCATTAGAATAATGTGCTAAAAAGCCCAAATTAGCCTAAGTGAGTAAAGTGATTATCTCAGGTGATAATTACCCTCTGAGGAATTTGCCGAAAAGCATCAAAGAACTGTTTAGCCTTCTCCTCGGGCATTGAGGACAGCATTGATCCCAGGGTGAAGACAATAAAGCCATCGTCTCCTGAGCCATTGACGAACTTCTCCAAGTCCTGCAAGGAGGTTAGAAAACACAAACATGGCCTCAGGAAATGTATAAAATACTCTCAGTTTGTAGGATGTATGCAGCTGCATCTAACTGCATGCATGCATTATTTTAAGCAATCTTGAAACACAATCATATTCTTGATTATATTAACAAACATGTTGCTTTTGTATTTGATACCTGTTTACACAACAGGGCCTCTACCTTCTTTTCTTAGATTACAGAGGCCATAGTCCAGAAATCTGCTTATCCTGGCTCACATTACACACTCTGATCCAACGAACCGTTTCTTCAACAAGACTGTGAGCCCATTCTTGGTAAATAAATAATAAAAATAAAAAAATAATCTAACCTTTATTGATCCCCTTGGGGAGATTCCTTCTCTGCATTTGACTCATCCTTTTCATAATTAACCTTAACTAAATCTTAATAAACAATCAAACTAATTTGCATATTTAACTAGTGTTTAGCTTGTTTTGTCTGAAACATTTATTTCCACATTCAGTTTAAAATTGTTACTCAAGATCTTTATTTGTTGTACAACACAGACATATTTTGCAAGCTCTAAAATGCATAACCTGTGTATGTTTTCACACTGACGCATCTTTTCTGTTTCCTGACACCTTTCTGCAAGCATCAGTGCAGATGTTAAAATTAGAGAAATGTTCTCACCCATGGTGTTAATATTTACAAAGATGCTGCTGTGGTCAGAAAAGTAGCTGACTGGTTCAGTATAAAACTATTGATTGGTGGAACTTTTCTTGTTCTGAGAACAAGCCTAACTGAATACAAATCAAGTATAAGACTTGGCTTAAGTGAATCCAGATGTGGTGCATGCTTGTTTATCCAGGCATATACAGTATTTATCCAACATACTCACCTCTGGCAGAGGAGCTTTCTTTGCACAGTTGATCCCTCCAATCAAAATCATGTTTGGCATGAGAGGTTTGGGCCACTCTAAAGCAAAGTCATATCTGAGAAGCCACAAAGCCCCATGACTCAAAAGATCTTTGTAGGTCAAGTTGTCTCCAAAATACTTGTTGACCAGATCATCAAAGTGGCCATAGATCATTTTGCAAAGGTAGGGCTCCGCAGCAGACATGGCCAAGTTGCTGACTCTCTGTAGGAAGGTCATGGAGTCGGTAAACCCGCTGAAGAGCTTAGGGACATAGGAAGGAGGAGAGGGGCACTGGTTTGCCTTGACATCCAGCTCACAGGGAAGCCCACGTAGGAAATAAACAACCGGAATGGAAAACATATGAGACAACATGGAGCCACAGGGAAGGAAAGGGTCTGTGAGAACTACATCAAACCCCTTTCCCTTCAGTTGAGCCATTAAAGGCTCATTGTTCAGCAAACTCTCACAACCTGTCACTTGCATAGAAGTAAAGTTGACCAAACGCTGCACATTTACAAACAGATCTGCAAAATCTGCTGGCTTGTTGAAAGCTCCATCCCTGAGTTCATCAAAACTTCCATCCAGCTCAGCTTTGGTATATGGCACTTTGTAGATCTCAGTCTTGTAGTCCTCTGAGCCCTTGATCAGCAAGCTGCTTTCAGGCACCAGCACCACAACCTCATGGTTCCTCTTGGTGAGTTCTTTCACCAGTAGCTTCATGCTAAGCCAGTGGCTTCCATCCACAGGCATAACTAGCACCTTCCCCCCTTGAACGGACCCCAGACTGAGGCAGCATAGCCAGGCCACCAGCCCCAGTGTAGGAAACCACACCCCGCTACTCATTGCCTCCTCTCTGTTCTGCAAGCTGACTTGTTGTGAGAGCTAGTGCCGTCTGTTGTTGGGGGGTGGCTTTATGTGTGTGCGCGCGCGCGTGTGTGTGTGAGTGTGTGTTTAAATTCTGCAGGAAGTTCTGGCTGCATTCAGAGTCAGGCTATTATATAACCTCAGGAAGACAGACACAGAGTGGAGATTCCCAGCAGCTTCCTTTCACAATGTGTCTTTCCTGCTATGTCTTGTTGTATCCTTTCACACTTGGCCCATTTATTAGAGTAATTTCTGAGCAAAACATATTTTTAATTGGTTTAATTCTGTTTGTATTCTTTTGTATTTTCTGCATGCATGTGCTGCATACCAATGTGAGCAAAGTCCTTGCTTATTTACTTTGGCTCTTCCTTCTCTCCACCCCCTGAAACCCAGCCATATGCGTGCCTAACAGCAGATATACCTTTTTTTACTTTCTCTACTCACACGCACACACATGTACCTTTAACCATTGTAAAGCAGACCAATAGCGTGCGAAGCCATTTGTAATAGGACACCAACACCCTCCTTTTTTTCTGAGTTTTGATAACATCAAACCAGTGATGTAATTCGTGGAATTTCACTAGACTTGCGTAAATCTTAGAAACTCTTTTGACCAGTTGTAGCAGTGGTTGCCAACCTGAAAAAAAGATTCAAATGATTAAAGGACAATAGGGAAGGTAGTAGAGGGATATCAAGAAGAAAATTATTTAAACTTGGTGGGGCATAAACAACACTACAAAAGCATCTTGTCCTGGAATGTGGTGTGGTTTGCTGTGTTTTCATTCTGCTATGATGTAAACAAGAAACCGTGGAATCCAGTCACGGTAACAAGTTACAAATCTCAGTAAATGCACGCTACCAGGGGTTACGCTGGGACATATGAGGAGGGGCTGCCTTTGTCTAGGGAGTTGCGAGGGGTCGCATATGGGTGGGACTACATTGTTCTGACTGCCCACAGGGACTTTTTTTCAGTAGAAAGTGGTTCCTTTGAAAACCGTAGACGCTGTGCTCTGTGGATGTAGACTGTGAATAACAATAGCGTTGTTTCTGGAATAAAATGTTGCTGACTCTTCAAAAGGCACTTTTCTAAACGCTGTACCACAGACTTGATTGCTTTTACCTCCTCTGTATTGGTGAAATTTGAGACAGATATCTCTATCTTAAATGGGCCGATACAACTTAAGAAAAGTGAAAACATTTTCAATTGATTCTAATTATTTATGCGTAGATTTTTGTTGGTGGAGAAAAAAGCTCACCTCCTTAATCTCTATAAAATAAAACCTCAGATGTGTTTATAGGCCTGCATTCAAACACAATGCACATCCATTGGTTAAAAAAAAAATCTGTTGTTGAAATTTTAAAGCACTTAAATTCCTGTCCATATGGAATGACAGATGTATCTTTACACGGAGACAATTAGAACGTCTACAGCAGTTTTCTATAAATTGTGTTTCCATCCTTGGGCATACAATCTTGCTTTACTGTTTATCCACTGAAGTGATTAAATCAGTTTCATGCTGAGAGGCTACCGGATGCAGATAAGATGGAACCTCCAGAAACTGCATGACTTCCGCCACAGAAGTTGGTCTTTTTTGCACATGTGTGTTGTTGCAGAGAGGGTGGGAGGACTTTACAGCGGTTACATAGAGATTAAGGATCTTTTAAAAGTTCTTTGGCTTCACTAAAGTTTTGTTCAGTGTTGTTTGTGAAATGTTAATATATTGAAGAATCCAGGGCGGCAGAGGTTGGCTTCTAACATTGGCAGTGCAGTAATAGCTGTAGGCCTGGCTATTATCACAACTAATCTTCTGTTGCTTGGTGCCTCCTGGCTTAATCAGTGTCCAGGAAACCAGCTCATATGTCAGCCATGTGAGACTAAGTGACAAGGAATGAGTGGATTGCTAGATAACTGATTAAACTGAAGAATTTTCAGGTACAAAGACCGATTAAGTACAGAGCAGAGGTCACTATTACCTAAAGGAGACAGTTTTAAGCCTTGAGATGCCAAATTAAAGTAATTCGAGTCTGTGCTATGTGTTCTTTGCTGATGCTATGAAGTGCAAACTTATGTAACATTATTAATTACAACCATAAAAGACTGTTTATTTTACATATTAACTACAATTAATTTAGATTTTAATTTAGATGGAATAAAAATACTAAAGGTCACTGTCTTTTATCAGTATCTCCTGGGTGTTCCAGTTGGGCTCAGCTTTTTCAAATTGCTTAATAAAACTGTACCTTAAATACATTTTATTCAAACATTACATCTAACATTTGGAAATACTGACAACTTTTTAAACACTTAATTCTAAAATCTTATCACTGGCACATTTCAAAAATCCACACTAATGACATGCTTAATTTTAAACATTGCAACAAAAATGACAATAAATGAAACCTCCCTGCTATAATATTGTGATTCTCTGAAGGAAATGTTATTTGGGGTAGATAAAAATAAAAATGTATTCACAGCTTTACTGGTGTTGACTCATACGAAGCATAAACCTACACAACAGTCTACCTGTTGACTGAAGAAATGGTTTAAGTAATGAGGCTACCTTAAGATCACACATGCCACATCAGCTAATTTAAATAATTAAGGAAGAGATGCATGCATAAAATGCACAGCTCCTCTCTCAATAAGGCTCACACAGCAAACCCACTTCAATTAGGTCCAAGAAAAGGAGACTACATTCTGTATGTGTTTGTTCAGAGTGAGGCAGCATCACAAAGCAGATGTTTCAAGCCAGTAGAGTTGACAGCCAACGGTGTACAGCAGTGATGGGAATAATCCTTCACTCCTGGTGTTCTTTTTATTCTGTCAATTTTAAATATGTTATTTTTTTTAAATCATTCAGTCATTAATTTTAAGTGCTTGCAACTTGCTTAATACAACTTCAGAGCATGTTGGCACACATTTCCCGTTTTCGGTCTTTGCTGACCACACCTTCACTTACAGTACAGTCTTAGTTAGTTTTTTTTTTTTTCAAATCCGTCTTAATCATATGATTACAAACACTCCCACTGGCAGACAAAAAAGCAGAGCAAATAAATCCCATTCATTTATTATGTAATATTTCTCAGTCTAATAACACATTTTTGGTGCACACACGCAGACTGCTATGAAGCCAGCATAAGTATAACTACACAATAAAGCAAAGCTCTAAACAACAGAAAACATTAAAATGTGTAATTCACTAAAGTGACACAATAAAACAATATAAAATTTGTACTGCAGAATTCGATACGTAGCTTCTGTCCATGATTCTTCAACAGGAACATTTGTTAGCTCATTTAGCTGTGCCCACTGAGTCTTTCATTTAGGGGTTAACTTTCAGTTAGGTTAAGCTCGATCATTGCTTCCATGCTTTCCTCTGCTTTTAGCTCGGTTTCTCTTCCAACTTGGCTACGGATCTCATCTTGGTCAGTCAGCAGCTCCTAGCAATCTCTTCAGTAGGTGTTAGATTTCATCAGCTTTGTAACTCAGTCTTATCAATCTTGTGACTGGCTTAAAGAAAGATAAATAAGCCAGAGCGTTTGGTCTCCTATAGCAGACTGAAAATGAGGTGTTAACAAACCAACTCAGTTTCAACTCAAACACAGTCAAATTAATCTGTGCCACACAATGGCAAGGAGTAATACTGTGGTGACTCAGCCATATACTGTATGTTCAAGCCAGGAACTGATTTTAAAGGAGAATAGTTAAACAGAAATTTCCACCACGCAAATTGACGGAATTCATTCCTTGGCTGTCCGAATCCAGAATTTTTTAGACTGCCTTTAATACAGTATCAAGGATAAATATTCTCAACCAATGTGCTGACTGCTTGTCTTACTTAAGATATGACAAGTCGGTGTTTCTTCAACATTTAAAATCGCTCTCAAAACAAATTGGATTCAATTCAACTCCATTCAATTCAGTTTTATTTATATAGCGCATATTTACAACACAGGGGCTGCACGGTGGCGCGATGGTTAGCAGCGTTGCCTCACAGGTAGAAGATCCCTGGTTCGCATCCCAGTTAGGACGCCCGGGATCTTTCTGTGTGGAGTTTGCATGTTCTCCCTGTGCAGCGTGGGTTCTCACCGGGTACTCAGGCTTCCTCCCACAGTCCAAAAACATGCTCAGGTTAATTGATTATTCTAAATTGTCCGTAGGTGTGAATGAGAGTGTGATTGTTTGTCTCTGTATGTAGCCCTGTGATAGGCTGGCGACCTGTTCAGGGTGTCCCCTGCCTTCGCCCGAGTCGGCTGGGATAGGCTCCAGCCCCCCCCGCGACCCTAGTGAGGAATAAGCGGTGTATAGATAATGGATGGATGGATATTTACAACACATGTCATCACATAGTGCTTTACATAGCAAGAAGCACAGAAAACAGAAAACCCAACAATCCAAAGCTGCATTTGGATTCCCTGTGAGCAAGCAGTCAGCAACGGTGGGAAGGAACCAAAAAAAAACCCTAGGATAGGGAGAGGGGGAAAAAACACTCACACAGAACCAGGCTCAGGGAAGGAAGTCATCTACCTTGACCAGTTGGGTTGGGAGTGGGGATGAGGGGGAGGGATAGCAGGAGAGGTTGGGGTGGGGATGACAGAACAGCAGGTGGTGAGGCCAGATCAGAGACGTGGAGCTCCAGATCCAGAGACATCCACAGAGAGAAAAAGCACAGAACACAGAACCTCCGGGGAAACACAGAGTTAGTGATATGTAATGGTGATATTTAACAGTATAGAGAGAGGAGAGGAGCCCAGTGCATCATGGGAATCCCCCAGCACTCTATAGCAGCATAACTAAGAGACAGCTCAAGTGATCCTGCACAGCCCTAACTATAAGCTTTATCAAAGAGGAAAGTTTTAAGCCTAGTCTTAAAAGTAGAGAGGGTGTCTGCCTCCTGAAACCAGACTGGGAGCTGATTCCACAACAGAGGAGCTGATAACTGAAGGCTCTGCCTCCCATTCTACTTCTGGAAACTCTGGGAACCCCAAGTAAACCTGCAGTCTCAGAGCGAAGGGCTCTGTTGGGATGATAAGGTACAATAAGGTCTTTAAGATATGATGGAGCTTGGTCAATAACAGTTTTGTATGTTACAAACAGAATTTTAAATTCTATCCTGGATTTTACAGAGAGTCAATGAAGAGAAGCTAATACAGGAGAAATATGATCTTTCACTAATTCCTGTCTGGTTCCTCTCAGAACCAGTAAAAGGTGGAGTACATACAGCTTCTAAGTTTAAACATACCTTTGTATCTTGAAAAAGTTTCAAAGCCTATGTCTAAAGACCATTTAATCTTACATGAATGAATTAAAGCAAGAGAAAAAAAGAAAGGTGGAACACACAGAGCTTGCTATGCATGTAGTCATTCTCACATATTTTTTCCTCTACAGAGCATGAATGTAAAAACCTCACCATCTGCAAACAACACCGCACCCAGACTTTACTTTAAAGCAGGCATAACCTGAACATTTGTAAATACAGCATGTGCAATAATGCTCACTGCTCTGCACTTTACACAATGATATCAGGCTGCCAACCTTTCACATGAACTAGATTTCAGCCAATTACCATGAGGTTGCCAATACACAGGACCTATATAATATCCAGTTTTCCCCTTTAAGTGTTTTTTTTTATATATATTGAAACATGGTCAATATAATTTGACTTTTTTTGGGAATTTACAAAAAAAAATCTTCATGTTGAAGTGAAAGCAGATTTCAACAAAATAATGTCAGTTCATTAAAAACATTAAAAATAAAATAAGTGACTGTATCAGCATCCACCCCTTTCAAGTCAGTATTTAGTTGAATCACCTTTAGTTGTAGTCACATCATGGAGCCTGTGTGGATAGCTCTCAGTCAGCCTTGTATGTCTAGACACTTGCAATTTTTACCCTATTCTTCTTTGCAAAGTTTCTCAAACTCTACCAGGCTGCACAGGGATCAAGAGGGAACAGCTCTTTTCAAGTCCATTTACAAATTCTCACTTGGAATGAGGTCTTGGCTTGGACTTGGCCACTCCAGAATGTTCATCTTGTTGTATTTAAATCATTTCTGTGTAGCTTTGGCTGTACAATTTGCATCACTGTCTTGCTGCGAAAACAAATCTTCTCTCAAGTCCCAGTTCTCTAGCAGACTGTATCAGGTTCTCCTCCAGGATTTCCCAATACTTTTCTGCATTGATTTTATCTTTTACCTTTACAAACCTTCCAAAGCCTTCTGCCAAGAAGCATCCCAACACCATGAAGTTGCCACCTTGTTACCAGTTGGTAATGGTGTGTATGGGATGATGTGTAGTATTCAGTGTCTGCCAAACATAGCATCTTGTCTGATGGCCAAACCGCTCAATTTTGTTGTCATTAGACCAAAGAATCCCATCCAGTCCAGGTTGAACAGGACATTGGATGTTGTATGCACAGTCTCTCCCATTTAAGGTGCTTGTAACTCCTTCAGAGGAGTCATTGATGTCTTGATGGCCTCCTTCACTAGTCTCCTTCTTGCTCAGTTTTTTGAGAACAGCCTGCTCTTGGCAGATTTACATGTGTCATGTCATGTGTTTCTTTATTAATGATGGTTTTAATGGTACTTAAAGTAATGTGGAATGACTTGAAAATTTAAACTTAAATTTTAGCTTTGTGGTGCCGATTTAAATGGTCAAACAAATAAGAATTCAGAATGAACGCAGGAAACGTGTGCTCCAGAATATGGACCGGACTCAGTAAAGAACTCCTAAGCTTAATACCACACTTACAGCTTTCCCTATGTAAACCAGTGAGCCACGTCCTTGGGGTCATCAGGTGGGAACCTCCCTTCAACAGTGTTTCATCTAGTTGGTCCCACAACACCTCCAGGAGGCTAGACAGTGATCACTGACATCCCAGAGTCACTCCCCTAATGCCAGCTATCACTGTTTTTCACCAACACACTTATTTCTTTTGCCTTACCTACACTACCACAAACAACACTACCATCACCTAACCCAGCCTCTCACCAACTGCACCAATAAAAGTGGGGTGGGGATCCAATCCCTGGTTCGGGTAGGGGGTAGAAGCAGAAGAGGTAAAGATGAAAGTACGGATGGGATACAGACCCTGGTTCGTGTAGGGAGTAGTGAAAGTATAGAGGGTCCTGAAGGTGGAGGCAGCATGAAAAAACTAGCAGATTCAGCAAACAAAATCACGTAAGTAGCCATACAATCAAAAAGATTATACAACTCACCTGGAGTAACCACATGGTTTCAAACAGGCTAAAAAAGGGCTACACCCTCCACTTAAATAGACTTCCTCTTCCTGGTTTTTCTTCCTTGTTTTTCCTAAAAGTCTGTTTAGCCTAACTGCTCCCCCTACTGGGCCCCCAGTTAATATTATTCCTCCTGTTCCAAATCCACTGACTGGATCTCACTGCTGCATCTGACATTTCCTTCACTATTTTCCTCACACTCTGCTCCCTTCCTCCCAACTCCCTCAACAAAGAGACAACAGATCTTGCCATATATCCTCTACACCTAAGCTCTAACGGACAAATCCTAGCTCTCCATCCTGGCTGCTCCACTTCTACTCCTAACTCTGCACATCTGAGTTTTTTTTTTCCTTTCATATGCTTCTTCTACTGAATTCTCCCAAGGAACAGTTAGCTTTATAAAATAAACTCTCCTTCTACTGCTGGACCATAACACTGTATCAGGCCTTAGATTGGTACAGACAATTTCCTGGGGAGCAACAAGCTTTCCTCCTAAATCTACCTGCATCTCCCAATCACCAGCACCCTCTAAGCTGCCTTGCCTCTTTATTGCCTTATTACCTTTCTCCCCCTCATGAACAAACTAGATTTCTCCATTCTTTTTCTTAGACCCTCCTAAATTAGGCTATAATAAGACTCTGCCAACAAAGTATCCATTTTACATGAATATTGTTCTTTCCGTTGCCAAAATATTTCCATACAACCAGTGTCCTTTTGCAACCACATCTTCCTTTTCAGTGCTTCTGTGCGAATGTGTAGCCTGCATGTCAACAAAGCCGGTGTCTTGTATATAAAAAAAAAATTGAAAATGAGAACCATGTCAAGGTCTCTTTCTGTATCAAGTAGCCAAAAAAAAGTTGTAGCAAGATGTGTTTGCCCTAATTTGCCTTACTTCACATTGCACTTCATGTGATGCAACTATTGCGCGTACACACATTAAAATGCTGATGCTAAAATGATAAATTGTGGTATTCTACCTGAAAAAAAAAGAAAATAAAAGCTAATGATTTGACGAACATAAAAAATTCCTAAAGCCTAAAGAAATTAGAAAAACAACTAAGCAAACAAAACAACAAGTCTCCACTGAACTGGCAAACCATAGTACATAAACTATTGATAAAAAATATTTATCTCTGTTCACTTCAGTATCACATTTAAATTCCTAATTCAATCATACTAAAGCTCTGTAATGTAATTTTTCTCCCTAGAAGAAATAGACTACCACAAATTCTGTCAGATCACTTGTATGTGTCTCATACTGGAACAACAAATCTGTTTGTACAAGTGATTCTCCGAGAATGCTCAATGTCACTCCCCTTGTGTACAAGTAGTTGTGTAGTTGTGTAGTCTGTCTGAAAATGTGTGGTGTTATCCCCACTGGGACTGTGACAGCAGGTTTTTCACCCTGTCATCAAGTGTGGCTCTTCAGAAAAACTATGCTTTTGCTATCAGACGTCGTCGGGCAACAAGATGTACAAAGTAGGTGGTTTGGAGCATGCTGACACGTTACAGTGAGTGCCAGTGATTCGACTTCTTAAGGGCACCTGAGGCCTGACCACTCTACTGTGAAACCTGTATGAACTTTACATGGCTATTCATCGCCTGAACCTGGCTATTGTACTGGAACTAGCACCTTTTTCTTTAGCAGCTGAAAGAGCAAGAACACAACTCAGACATCCTTGAAACGTTCAGACTGCAGGGGGAAAATAAGATGTAATGTCAAGTCAGCCATTTTCTCAACTATTGTATGGACTGCCAATTGATTGCAACAAACACTGCTAGTTTTCTGAAGATGTGAGAAAGGTCTTATCGCTTTCAAACTAGATGAGGGGGTTAGTCACTCTAAGAAGCTGCTCCTTTTATACAGGGGGTGAAATGAGCTGTGTATTAGTTAAAATCCCTCTTCTGTGGAAATCAAGCTGTTTACCTTGTTAGCATGTTCATGTGGTGTCCTCCACATGCTCAAAGACATATCATAAGCAAAATAAATATGGTATTCAACACCATGGATGACTATTTACATCATGAAACTGCAGCATACTGATGAGAGTCTCACAAGATGGATTCATATTTCTGGGGTTTCATACCAAACCCAACAATCCAATCCTACTTGTGGAATAGAGCTTTTCATACTGTTCTTCTTCTTCAGAACTGATTTCTGGGTTGGACGTGTTCAGTATGGTCTGATTACTCCGATACTACAAATTGCCATTGTGCAGCGTACAGCAGCTTTACAGTGTTTGAGCAGACTCCTATGTGAGCTGGTGTGCTCGAGCTGCCGAGCTGCAGTGAGCAGGGAGTAATGGATGGAGAGACATGCTGCTGTTTCATAGACCTCCACATTCTAGAGGAAGCAATGGCATAGAGTTAGACGAAAGCCCCTTTAAAGCAGGAAAGGATTCTTTTTATTGGATTAAAAACACTTCTAAATATGTAACTTTGATGACAGCGTTGAGTTTTAAGGAGTTAAATTAACATCTGGAAAGGATCTTTAAGAGGGAAAATGTTTTATAAACCTTCACAAAAGGACAACTGCAGTTACCACAAGGCAAATCTCCTGCTCCAGACAACGTGTTATGATGTGTAGCACGTAGAATGAACTGTGATGTGCTCATAAAATCCTGAGAATTCAGTAAGAAAATATGACAACATGCTGCCGTCCTGATGCAATGTGCCAAAAGAGGAAGTTACTGTTTGTTAATTGTCAGTTTGCCGCCAAGCTGATGCCTTCCAGTTATATCTGCCTGCAATAAGAAAACAAGCAGGCCTTTTTGGGAAGCGCTTGTGCTGTCATGTTGATTGCTGCAAAAAGACATGAAGTGATTCTGCTGTTTAACCAGGTGGTGGTGCCAAAGCCCGAAAACGCCATCCGAATAGGTCTGATCTGTTGGTTTACTCTATGTGTGACTTGATTTCACTCACCAAGCACTTAACACTGCATGCACATTATAAATCAAAACATGGGAATAATTCTTGAGCAAATTACTGCAGTCGTATACACATGTGCTTATTTTTAAAATGTTTTGGTTAATCTGAAGTTCCAAAAAGCAAGTTTAGCAGTTTGTGTTGTCATTATTTGCCAATACTTGAATCAGAGGAACTACAGACACTGACCTTCTCTGAACCTTGGCAGGAGGGTTGCAACATTATCTCATGCTAGACAGCTTGGCAACTACTGCTGGTCTTAATCAGTCACGCAATATTATCAAGTAATTGCATCGTGTTAATCATTTTAGACGTGTTACAGCCCTGCAGGCTGAAATCTAGTTCATATCAAAGGTTACTGGAGGCCTGACGTGTTTCAGGACAGCGGGGGTCCATCTGTAAGGCGTCAGGTTTAGTGTAAGTTCTGGATGTGTGCAAATAACATGAAAACTATTTGCAAACACACAACTCATGTCAGCAGTGAAGCAAAGATTATTTGCAGTTTAAATATTGTTGTTACACTGATGCTTTGTAGGAAGCATAAAAGATTGATAAGAATGGTTGTGTACAGAACAAGCTGTGTGTACTCATGCCCTTCCATTGTCCTCCTGCTTCTATTCAAACATGTCTTTAATTGGAGGGGTTTGGTGCTGGAACAGTATCAATCAAGAATAGACAAAGTACTGCAAAGCTCTATTTTGGGTCGCTTGACACTGCTAAGCAAATCTAGATTTGACACAACCTATTCAGTGTGTAAGATGAAGAAACTCCTGTTTAATTTTTTACTCTAAGAAATATTTTATCTTTAACCTCTGTTTTTTATCTTTAAACTCTGTGATTGTGTGTACTGCAGAGGGCTTTAATTTTTGTCTAATTTATCTCACTGAAGTGTCTAATGATAAACCTTTACTGGAAGAATGAGAGCAGAGAGTTTACCTCACATTTATTGCTTCAGTAAGAAACAATAAACTCAGCAGTCCAGGATCAACTAATGGTATGAATAGAGTACAGTCCTTATCTACATACATTTGGCATCTGTGTTAATTCATAAACTTTGACAGACTTCATCTCACACATGCTTTTGAGTAGGATTCCAGTAATTTACGCATGAGACAAAGAGTGTCTGTGTCCTCAGTTGTTCACACACTATTACCCTGCTGCTGGATGTACAGTGTGGGAGGGTAACATCTGTGCGGCTAGCGCTATTCTAGAATTTCATCCTGCCACTACCTCTGCAGCATCCTGTCAGCTCGATTAAGCGTAGCCCAGTGTGCTGCCTCAGGTCATGCTGACCCACTCTTTCTCAGCTGCACCTGAATATCTGTATCAATTATGCTCTTTGAATAACAAAGTTCAGCGACTGTCTGCGACAAACAAGAGGTGTTTTTAAGGACACTCAAAATGCAGCAAAAGATTTATCGTACAGGCCTCAGGTATAAACCTGTTGGCTCCCACAATATGTACCGCAATTTCATACAATTAATTATAGGTACTGTCATCCACACAGTGTATGTGATTTGATTAAATAAAAAGGAACTCCAAGAAAATGGGACATGAGAGAGTGATGGAGACTTTGTTAAGCATTATAGGAGCCACTGGCAATTTGGTACTTCAACAACTGAACTAATCCATAGTAATATACCTAAACTCTGTGGTTGATGTTTTAGCTGCACCCAAATGTGACTACTTCCCTTTATCAGAAAATACAGAAAGCACTGCAATAAATCAAATTTCTACGTGTGGCACAGAAAAGAAAGAAACCGTAAGGAGATACCGGCACACTGAACTGATACTGCCTCAGTGGTTTATTCAGCAACATTTTGTCCTCAACTGCTCTTCTTGTGTTTCAAGTTTTCTCCTGCCTGCATCGTCACTTAAAAGTCTTTGCCACATGCTTTAATGTAGAGAAAGTTTACATAGACTAGTCTTGCAAATATTCGGCAGATGAAACTGCAAACAGCAACTGATGTTTAGAGTATGAACCATATTATTTCCGCACCGTAAACTACACAGATCAATCCCAACATTTAAACCGCCTGTCGGATATTGTTTGACAAGGAACCTCTTGTGATCTCTGGCAGCAGGGCTTTGCTGGTGGAATCTTTGAGTCCCGTAGGTTTCAGGGCGGTGTCTCCATAGATAAGGTTTGCTCTTGTGCATCTAATGGATGCTTGAACAGATTTTGATCTTAGAAATTTGAGGGCTGGGTCAACGTCTTGGGCACGTGTTCCTCAAGCCATTCCTGAGCAGTTTTTGTGGTGTGTCAGGGCAGAATTTCCTGCTGGGAGGCTGTGCTTGGTCTGCATTTATGTTTTGCGGGGTGGTACATGTCAAAGGAACAACTGCATGAATGCCAGGATCCAAAGTTTTCCAACACAACATTGCATTATAGGGACATGAGCATTGGTATTCACTTCACCTGTCAGTGGTTTTAATGTTGTGGCATTAAACAGGATGTTGTGTCTCAACAGGATGCAGTGGAACAAGTTTGATTGACAGAGGTCCCACTGCACAAGCCAGAGTACCCAAACGATCCACTGCCAACGTCCTGGTTCCAGACCCCACAGGACACCCTGACAAGTCCTGTTGTCCATGCCCAATGGTTCAGAGCATTTTTGACCATATAAGGGAGACCAACACAATAAGGTGGTCATAATGTTATGCCTGATCGGAGCGGCAATTTTTAACTTTAGTGCAAGAAGGGAGAGTTTTTGCTGCAGCCACATGGTGGTGCCAAAATTACAGGGATCCCAAGATACCAGTCTTCAGTTGGTCCACAGTTGAAAATCCTATTTCCTTTGTACAGCTTTCAGCATAATGTTTGACCTTTTGCTTTCTGTGTGAACTGTGGTCGGGGCTGCTGCATCAGCCAGTTCCCAAATAAATGTAAGACATAAAGAAAACACAATAATAATAAAAGAAGTAGCCCTGTCAGCATGGTTGTGTTTGTAAGCTGGAAGTGGTTATTAGGTAAATATATATATTAAAAATGCATCAGAGTTTTGTATCCCTTCTACACATCTCTCAAAGAGCAGAGCAGCACAGCTTGCATCTGCACTAATGTGGCTGGACTTGCATGTCCGATTTTCTACTCATCACTTCCAAGTAAGAAATAAAACACAGTCACAACAGCAGCTAAACCATTCGCACAAGTAAGATTACGCGCCTGCACGTTCAAAGGGTTAAAACGTGGATGTGTGCCTGAACAAAACTGGATAACAGTGACATCAAGCCTCTTAGCCCACTTGTCTCCTAGATGGAGAGAGTAAGACTTCAAAGGTAGATCTCTGGGTCTGACTCTGTGAACGGATGCGCGCCGACCTTGGAGTCTCCAGACGCGCAGCGGAGGATTTTGCGCACTGAAATCAAGTAGAGCTGAAGAGCGGACACAGCGAGCGCACTGCTGTCTGACTGACTGCAGTCCTGGCACTGGGATACGGGCTCACTTGGCTGTGTTTTACCGCACACACCGGCGTCTTAATATTAGCATTGCTCCGGATTAAGTAGGGGGGAATATAGCCCACAGTTTTATTTCGGTTCGGCTGGTTTGGAAACTTAGAGGAGTGTTGTTCCAACTGAGCCGCTGAATGTAGACGTTTCATCTTGTTTGTAGAGCAAACCAAGAGTCCCAGCTGCTCGGGGGAAATTCCCACCACATCCGAGACGTTTTGAGAGGATTTTAGGACTCTTTGCCCGAAAGTGGATTGACCGAGGATGCTTCCTTACCCAACTAAGTGAGGTATTGCCTTTGAAAAACGGTAAGAAAAAAGTTCCTTATTTTCTCACTACGATAAGAATCAAATGTCCCATCCGTGGGGTCCTTGTGAAACTACCACGAGGCTTTTAAGTGATTTAACGGCATCAATATTCCCCCCCTCTTTTTCCCTCGCAGGTGACCACAGCGATGTTTCAGCGGCATGTGCGCCTTCCCCTCTCCAAATCTTCCAGAGAGGATTTAATCGCCGCTCATCTTGAATAAGTCGAGAAGTCGTTGAAGATGAGAGCTCTGCAGACCTTCTTGTTTTTTGTCCTCCTGCACCAGGTGAGGCGTGACAGGGTTTGGATGAGAGGAGGCAAATTAGGCAGAAGTATATCTGTGGAAGAAAAAAAAATAGTGTTTTTTTATGAAGCTGCTGGGCTCTGACAAGAAATTGTCTCACACAAAGTTAAATATTTCAAGTTGTTTGGTTTATTTTTTTAAAAAACGGGGAGTTTTATTTTCCATGTTATTGACAGCGGGAGAGGTACAGGATAAAAGGGGATGTAGACAGAGTGCAGCAAAGGGCCGTCAGCTGGACTCGAACTCGCGACCGCTGCTGGCGACCTACGACTGCATAGTAACCCCTTAACTCAATGAACTATTCGACAGTCCTGTTTGGTTTATATTTATATATTCTGCTGCGATTTATTCTAGATCTGCTGTCCATCACATAATGCCAAATGGAATAAATTCCTGGCACGGTCAGTAGCAGCACATTTGTTTGCCGATCACAACTCCTCATTCAGTCTTACAGGGTATAAGCTGGTTTTAATGTTATCTGAATTTGCAGGCTGCCCACTGAAATACCTTTTCTTTTAACAAACCTGATATTTTTCTTCACATTTCTTAAAACAGGGCATCCCTGAACACATTTCTAAAAGGTGATTTATTTCTTAGCCTATTGAAAAATATTTTCACTAACAAAAATAATACATTAATTTTCCAGGACCAACTTCAGCTTTGCTATCATGCCTGTGATATTTAATAGGCAGTTAATTAACAGCATCTGAACTTAATATTCTTATTTAACACTGTGACTTTTCTTAGGACCTTCAGTTTTTTTTTCTAATTAGATATAGAAAATGTACATTAAGCTGTCATTATGCAAAAAGCTTATTATAGCTGCTGTTTAATCAACTGAGAAATCTAATTATTGTAGTTAAAAATTAAAACAATTAACTATTTATGGGATTTAAGCTATTGCTTACTAATGTGAAGGTTTGCAAAGTTTATAGTTTATTCCTATTGTGGAAATACACTCTGCCTTTTGTCACATCTGTGGTTAATGGTCATATTTTATTTTACTCCTAGACGCGATCACAGCTTGACCTCTGACTCCAAACATCTGTTACGTGTCACACTTAAAATGAGGCCATAGTTTAAAAAAATCACGGCTAAGAACAATAGATGAAAATTGCAGAACTTGTAGATTTTCAAAGCTTGTGCCACATCTCCTTGATAACTTATACCATGATGACGTCCCTGGATTTTATTCAGTATTTACCAGAGTCTGATTGTGTTAAGCTTCTGGACATAATCTTTCTCTGGTCTAATTCTGATTTTATTGCAATAAGCACTCCAAAGAACAATCAGGAGCTTTAGGGAAACACAAAGGTACTTTTTTCCCCACTTTTTTGTGAACATCTGCTGACGTTGTCCTCGGTTATAGTAGTTGTGGGTTTTTTTCGTGATCATCCTTACTTAACGCACTCTTGCCACGATCAGACCTGAACAGAAAATGCCATGTGATTGAAGAAGTTCTTCACATCTGTGCTGTCCTCAAAGAGGGCTTCTTTAAAGATAGCCTTGAACTGTGCAGCTGCAGCAGCAAAGTGCTGTCTGCTCTGGCTGCTGCTGCTGTAATCAGCCCCGTGCCTGTTGGGAGCTGCGCCTCCAGAGAGAGAGAGAGGCAGACTGCCTCCCTGGAGAGCTTCTCTTTATATGCCTCAGTGGCTTCCCTCCCAGCAGACTCACCACTGTCTGACTGGGAACATATTGGCACTTATCAATGTTATCCTACGTTCATAGGGGGGAAATGCAAAACTGTCAGGCTGATGCTCACTGAAAGCATGAAGCAAGTCCACCGAAATCTCTTGAACTGTCTTTTACCTTAGTTCAAGAGACACTGGAAAGATGCATAAGGTTGGCCTCAGTTGCAAGTCCGCATTTTAACCCAGGTTACCACCAGGGTATGCTTTGATATAAAACCTTACATCTGTTTTAAGAGGTTCAGTGCTTGCAGCAGTAGGAAAATCCAAAATAAAATGCCAAACAAAACCATGCTTCTCCTCTTCCTCTCGCGCCTTATGCACATGCTGAAACAAAAAAACACTCAGAACATGAATCAAGTGGTGAAATTGTAACCTCAGCCCCGGCATCTGTGCCATACCCCAGGGACAAATAAGAGGGTCAAAGCCATCCTGGGAGAATCCATTCTTCCCCATGACATCTGCTGCAGTTATCCTCTGTGCAATGACAGCAGAACAATGTAGATGAAGATGAAACATATTTGAGAGTCTTGCTGTCTGCCATCTCTCTCTCTCTCTCTCTCTCCGCCTGTGCTGCTCTGCCTCTATTCCACAGATTGCATGATGTGAAAGTGGCTTTTTCAACTCTGCTTGGGATTAAGTGTGAGAAGACGTTGACAAAGTCTATTACGCCTTTGTAACTTATTGCCGGGGTAAGAGTTCTTTGGTAATATTGTGCCACGACAAAGCAACTATGTGGCCCACGCCAAGAGGATCAGCGGTGGTGTTGAATGTACAGCTACCTTCTCTGTTGCAGAAAACACCACCCAGGGTTGGACTGAGCAGGGAAGGAGCGAGCATCCTGATAGAAGGGTGTGACGCAGTGGAGAGACAAAGCTTAGCTGGTTACTAGTAAGCCGAGCATGTCTTGTACTCTGGATCATGCCACGCTTGGAGTTCATCCCCGCAACTTTGATGTGCAGTGATTTAAGGGATTACAAGTCATTTCTCCAAGGATTTAGCATTCATTTTCCACTGTTACTTATTTATTTATTAACATGTGGTTACTTGATAATGTATCTGTTCACCCATTGAGGAACAAAAAAACTCTTTACAAGGAAGCCACGATTTGATGTGATTAAATTTTAGCCAGCTGTATTGGTGTAAAATTCTGCCAGAGGATACCCACCTCCCCTCCCTCCTGCCAGAGACAGTGATGCTCTATTCAAAGTCAAAAAGTGCTCTGGCAAGGACAACAGTTTTATCCCTGTCTTCATAACAAAACACAAATTCTACATAAATTCCCTCTCTAAGGGCTCTTTAACCCTTTTCCCCTTCCCCATGCTCAATTAGGTTTGGTTTTATTATTTATTTATTGTATATTTAAAGGCAACTAACACTGGGAAGTGTAATAAAATGTACAGTGGGGGGATTAGGAGCAGCTCTTTAATCTCACGCTTCTGATAATACTGCATGGGCTGATTGATTAGTTTTTCAGGAAGCTTATGTCAGAAAAACCTAATCCGTCTTTGGATTGTGCCAGCCTTGTAAGGTTTTCCGCGCTGCCACTTTATCATGGCGGCGAATTACAGAGCTGCTGGGCTGTGATAAGGTCCCCGTCTCTTTTACAGACCCCACCGCCCAACCCCCGGCAGCCCCCCTCTTTCCCTCTGGACAATAAAAAAAAAAATTGTGTTTATATTCTTCACATCCCTGCTCTGCCTGGTCTTCACATCAACCTCTCCCAGGATTTGCCTTGTAAGAAAGAGAGGGGGGGGGGGAGAGAGTGGAACTTAAGTCTTCAAAAAGCCACCAGAGAAATTGGGTGGGGAGAGGAGGAGGAGGAGGAAGAGGAGGGGAGGAAATATGAGAGAAAATGGCATGGCAGACCAGTGGAAATTTCTATGGAAGTGATTAAACGTGGATTGACCGAGTGAAGGGGGGGGGGGGCTCGTATGCATGTGCTGCCTTCCAGGAATCATTTTGGAGCTTACATGGTGCTGATGTGTATCTGTGCTCATATTGGGGTCACAATCTTTCTAGCCAGGAGGATTGACTAGATAATCCCTCATAAACAATACAGTCGGTGGCATTTGCAGTCCTCGGCCTGCATGTCGTCTCGGACCTCTGAAGGAAAGGTTGTCGTTTCTGCGGGTGAAAACCCTTCAAACGTAGCCTGCAGCCGCCACAGCATGTCCCGACTGTATCGAGCCCCGCAGCCTATTCCTTTTCCAATCATCAATCATAATTGTGTGTGCACTGGCAATAAATCCATGATAAAGGTCCTGAAATGAAGAGAAAGACGCTCTGAGTGACTGATGGCTGTGACACAATTGCCCTTTGCTTTGACAATAACCCTAATCTGGCTACTGGATGGCCCATTAAAGGCTTAAGTCAAACAATTATAACCAGCGCGATTACTTTCCTGATTGCCGCTCTCGATGTGAACTGTTTGGGATCAAGGGAAGTGCTGAGCTTTCTTAGAACAAGTCACACCCGGTGTGGAGGTGCTGGTGCAGGAAATATTATTAATATGATGTTGAGTTTCCTGATCTTGGTCCACAGCTATGAATTTTTATGGGCGATGTGCAGCCCGAGGCGGTGTTTGATCTGGAGGCTCTGCTACCTTATAGCGTTGTCATTACCGCTCCGCAGTGTCAGAAGCGTTCAGCAGCCTCTGATGCTCAGCCTGACTGTTTAGCAGCCCATTGTCTGCATTGCTTTTCAGTGCTGCGCTGCAACAAAACAAAATGTGGCGATCAGGTCATATGACGCAGGTATTTTGAAAAAAAAAAAAAATCAGGTCAGGTTTTTTGGAATATCAGCTGAGGAATTTAATGGGATGTGTTTTCTTTTATTCAGTCAAGAAATGTCATTTACAGTAGGTCTAAAACACCAAACTGTAATCACACAAAACCATGGCTTGAACAGGCAAAGTTCCTACCTTTGAACACTTTCATATTTCGCAAACACTCTTAATTACCACCTGGTTGGTTTCCTATAGAAGGCAATCACACGACATGTCAAAGCTCTGGAGAATGATTGACCTCTTTAATTAAAACGGCATTCCTTCCCTGTAAAAGCCAAGGTGTGACAGCTTTAGAGTAAGTACAATAAATCTCCTTTCTGATTATTCTCAGTTTTGCATTTCCTCCTCTGCCTCCGGGCTTTGAGGCCTTTCTTTTTCAGCTTGTCATTTTCAGCCCTAACAAAGCACTGTCAGCTCCCCTCTGTCTTTGTATATTTCTTGTGAAGTACCTGTCTTCAGAGCTACTCAGAGAAAAAGGAAGCAGCGTCTTCCCAACTCTTGTTTCTTCTTCAAAGGCAGCTGTTTCTGTGAAATCAGCCGCAGCGCAATCTGCTTTGAGAATAGAAACATTTGCTCTGTCAAATTTAGTGGACGCACGTTTGAGCAAATCAAGTGGAAACATTTTTTGAATAAAAACACTCCTATCATTTTCCGCACAGATTTGACGAGAGGAAAACACAAAATTGAAGTTGCCTCTCTCTCTCTCTCTCACTCACACACACACACACAGGCGCACAAAAGCTTAGTGAGAGAAACATTTAGATTATGTCTTCCCGAGATGAAAGCAGGAAAAACCAAAACCCTGAAGTATTAATTTAAGAACAACATGCCGTGCCTCCTCAAGTATTAGCTAAAGGAGTTTTACAAGCACGTTTGCTATTGTTGCACAAAGTATAAGGTGTTAAAAACTGGTCAAGAGAATGATAATTACACTGAGTCCGATGTGCTTTGTGGTATTATCCTCTTCAATCCCTGCTATCAGACATACGGAGGTGTGCGGCAGGTGTCAGGAGCCAGCACAGGAGTTGGCGCTTTGACCATGTAAGGGGATTATGAAACTGATGATGCGTTGAAAGGTAACGCCTGCCTAAAAGTGAAGTGTTCAGGGCTTTGCTGCTGTCATATATGGCAGGTGCTGAGATAACGCAAGTATCCAGATTACCTGGAGGCTCCGCTCTCTCACTCCCTCTCTCTTTCTCCCCTCCTCACTCCCGGTGGGATCTTTGTCAACACTCGTCATCATCGCTGCATTTAAATTTCCCCACACCAAACCACGCTCATTAACATCCCCTTTTCACCACCCCTGGCCTCCCGCAGTTAATTCAACAACTGAGGAGGAGGCATATTATTTTAAACCATAATAATGTAGCAGTGCATATTTTGTATTGATTTCCATGCCAGGCGATTAGCTGTGCACTTCCACATAAAGCTTCCTGCTTCATTATTGGATTCATTATTTTTGTTAGAGTTCCTGACGCTGGTATGTAAAAGTGTTCATTTAAATGTCAAATGCGTCCTAGGATTTCACGGGTCTCCTCACTTTAAACAACGGCAAAAAGCTCAGGTATTGTATTTTAGTACAGTTTTGTGGAGCTCGTTCTTTATTTTACAATTATTGTCCTTTTTTATCTGGCAGCTCATCACTTGGCAGATTAAGATTTAGGATGCAAAAATCATCGAACATAAAAACAAAATTAGAATTATTGATGATAAAATGTTATCCGCGTTACAGACCAAATTACCCAGTAGTGAATAGAGTTAATAGCTAATATGCTCTTTCTTGATCAGCCCTAGAATACTAATCTAACTGTATAGGGGATATTCTAGTGATTATAGGACTTGAGTAACTGCTGGCTCTACATTAATGTACTCTATGAATGCAACTGTATTACTTCTCAGTAATACGACAAGTTTTAGCTGACTGTTTAAGAGCTCCATATAACTGGTGCTGCATGGTCACATTTCAAAGTTAATATAAAAACTGCTACTTTAATGTATATAAAATTGTGATTTTTTAAATCAGCCTTAAAAACATTTTACTTGAACAAAACTTCAAATATTTTTATTTAACTTCAAATACATTCTGTAGAACAATTACCCTTCACTTCTTGTCTGGATTTGTCGTTAAAGCAGTAATATAGGAGCTTGAGTGTCGTGTGTGTTTGCTGCATCAGGTAGTAGACGTGTTTCCAGTGCAGTTGCCTATAAGTGATGTCTGACTTAGACACGAAACAAACTTGTTTCCTTGAGAATGTTTTCATCGCCTGATTGAGTCACTCTGCAGTATGTAACGATTGTCCGTTTTCAATAGATTTGACAATATCCTTGACAGAAAACAGACAATGTGTGGCCTTAAAGATGACTTTATGGTTGCTATGTTATAAAACAGCCGGCCCCTAAGTCGATTTGATACCTGGAGAACTCTTGGTATGGATGCTGCAACAGGAGACTCTCATTAGAATCCAATGCAGTATGTCAGCAAGGTTGGGGCCAACTGTGGTATAATTTCCTGTAATTTGTTCACTTTATTAGGGTTCACTGACGTATGTTTCCACAATTCTGTGCTGGAAGCTTCCACTCTGAGGGAGAGAGGTAATTGTATATGATTTGGTGCACTTCAGTATATTGCTTCCTGTAGGGGAACGCTCTCTAATGATAATACAGACTGCTTCAGTATGAACACTCGTGCAGACATCAACAGACGTCTGTCAGTGTCCAAAAAAGATGAGGCGAGGTTTTGTCTCTGCTGGTGTCAGTTCAGTGGCAGAGGAAAGGAAGAGGATTGTGTGATTGAGCAGGAAAAGAGCACTGACACTCTAAACATGACTAATGACTCACATCATATGATTTATGTTAGCCACAGGAGGGTTATGCTGTGTGCTATAATTTATGCTAATCATAGGTTGTGAGGAGCCCCAAGTGACATCATGAGCAGTCAGATAATATTTCGCCATAACGTGTGTGTGTGTGTGTTTACAAACAGGCTCCTATTTACTTTTTTCCATACATTTAGATACTGTAATAATTAACAGGGTCATATTTGTAAGCCATAAAAGCAGAGCAGGTATTGTTTTCACCTTGTGAGTCTGTGTGTGATCAGAATGTGGTCCTGGATACTCTGACTGTAGCAGCAGGGACCCTTAAGGCGGTTAGGAGTACGTTGGCAGGTGTTGTCTGTCTGCGGACATATTGTGTCGACATGGTAGAGTCACAACTGTGCAAGATGCAGACAGGAAACTTCACAGATGTGTAGATGGGATCAAAATTAAGGCCGAGTTCGGAGATGGGTGTTGGTCTGACCCATGACTGCTGAGCAGGCCATCCGTGGAATCATGGAATAATGTAGACTACTGAGTACTCATGGGATGGAACAGCAGAAATTTGGTGTGGTTTTCGCCAGTGTGCTGCAGTTCTGTGAAAATAAAACGCGACTTTGACTGGATAGGAAGTCACTACTGAGCACTCAAGTCCTCTGCATATTTATAATGTGTTGAAGAGGAATGTGGGCTTGTGTTAGAGGTGCTCTATCTCCAGACTTGGTCGTGGTATAAATACAGTGTCTTGCCCAAGGACACAACTGCAAGATAAATGCTTGTTGTTGTTGGCACTTTGCTCAGATTCTAAAGCAGAAAATGTCTCATCTGGCATATAACAATTCTTTTTTAAACTTTTATTAGTATTTTTGAACACTATATAAGCATTTATTAAATGATTTAAAACAGAAAACTGTAATTCTTTTTTAAAAATAGTCTACATTAGTAAACTGTTAAGTGTTCATACTGTATTGGCAGTGTGCTGTAGACCATTTATTAAATATTAAGACTTCTTGTGAATGCTAAAAAGAGGTCTTACATTAAAGTGTTGCCAAAGCTGGGGTAGTTTATTTTTAAATTACTAAAAGATGTGTCTACCTGTGGGACTAGCTTTCAGCCAGCTCCGTAATGCTCATTACAGATACACTGCATGGCTTGCTGCTGTTTTTCACACAAGCACCAGCTCTCTATTTCTAATATTTCCATAAGCCTGTTTGATTTTTTGGGCTTTAGTTCCACTGCATTAAACACTGTACACCTAATGAAGGTTTGGGTAATGTGTTTTTGTGCAGCTGGATGCCTGCTCTTTTGTGCTGCTGTAGGACAATAAGAACAGATCTGTAGTCATAATCTGTACATCGGGCTTTTTTCCTGCAATTACATCATTCTGGTTACAGTTTTTCTGCACTTTAAAAAAAAAAAGAAGCAAGAAATCAAATTTGCACACTTATTATTCAGCGTGTGCACATACAGCAACGTTTGATGTTAACAGCTGGCATTTTTAATAACTTTGATATTTCACTCACTCTGCATGCCTCCTCACCCATCCACCTGAACAGATTGACAGCACAAGCACACATTTACTGTGCATTTAGTGATATAAATGTGATGCTCCACAATTTGAGCATCGGTAGTGAGATGTAGAAGCTATATACTGTGGAGATACTATACTGCTGGAATAATACAAATGAAAACATCAGATTTGTTTTTTTTTTCTTTTTAACTTGTCATCATCGTCTCCTCTCATCATCAACACATGTATAAAACATGTGGACAGTCAGGTGCTGGCCTGGGGTAAATAGACTAGACAGAAGTAGTTTTCAAGGCCTTGCATGTCAGTATGACCATTACATGCCCATATAAATGAATTGTATAAACAGTATATGATGCATTGTTTGAAAATATAGTAATAAAGGAAGCATCATATCTCTACTTGGCTCCAAATGTAATAATGAGAGGGCTCATTAGCTCATTAACATCAAATGTGTAGATGACAAATTAGACCACAAGTTCAACATAGGATCTATATTATCTCATGCAGGAGAGTCCTGTTACTAGAAGTTGTAGTCTGTCTCATCCTCGCAGAGATCAGGTGGTAATGGCCTAAAGGATTATACTGGAAGCTTGTAGATATGCTACATGCACACACACACACTAACCGTAGCCTTGTGTGATTGGTAAGGTGCCCCCGGTGTGGATTTGCTGTTGCGATCCACCACAGCGCTGAAGCACCTGCCATGTGTTTCCCTGGATGGCCTCTGATTAAAAGTGATGGCTCTGGAGCGTGAGGCTGTTCCAGCGATCAGAGCACCAATCTATTCTTCAGCTGAATGTAGACTCTCACTCTGGGCTGCCTAAGCACCTCCAGGGTCTTCTCTCCTGGAACCGGCTCTGGGTGTGAATCATTACAAATGATATGCCCTGTAACATCGAGTGGAAGATGGCTACGGAAGGACGTAGGGCAGGGGATTGCAGGCTGGGAATGGGTTTAACGCGGATGGAGCCACTTGTCATGTCGGGATGTTTGAAAGCAAGAGGATGCAGTCAATCCAGCTCTGCAACAATCTGTGGTCTAATGCTAGCAGCACAGCCGGAGCCGCTCGAATATGACAGGTGTTGTGTTGCAATGGCGTTGGGAAAGTATTACGAAAGGCAGTGGCGAAGGCGGTGTCATTTTCATGGGGTGTCCAGATTTTTACTACGTAGAAGCGCATCAAGTTAATGAAGCTTCAGACACAGAAAATTAGCAGAGAAATGAATTGCACCACCAAAGTGAGGTCAATTTGCACAGATAAATCCATGAAGAACAGTGGAGTGCATCATTGGAACTGCTCTGCTTGCACTGATGAGCAGGTTAATTGCCCATTTTGTTTATTGTGAGAAAGATGCCTGAAACCAATTTTCCCCAGACGCATATCCCAGCCTTATGTGCTGCAAAAAAAAAAAAAAAAAAATCTACTCTGCAAAAATTCAAAAACAGATTATTTTAGCTCCCTGAAACAAGGATCTTGTAAATGAAGATGACGCAAAGGCATTGTTTTCATTTCCAGAATAGGAAAAAAAAATGATGAAAAAGAAACAGAGCAGCACATCTCACATCATGAGTGGGGGCCACACTGTCAGCTGGGGCAGCTTGAGAGAGATTTCCATGGTCGCCATCAAAACAACACTGTAGCCTTGCCTGCGGCCCAGAACCCATCACAGCCGAGCACAATGTCGCCGGCTTTTCACTGCAAATGCATTTTAACGGCATCTCTTCAGATGATCCAGAAGCCAGATGTCACTGGCTTCTTAATAACTTTCTAGAGGCTAGTTCTGGTCACTGTGGCAATTACCTTTATGTCAGGCCCCTAAAAGATATGTCTACCCACGGGACAAGCAGGCAGCCAGCTCCATAATGCTCATTACAGATGAATGTCGAGGCTGATTCATTCTGACTCGCTGTGTGGCTCCCTGCTGCTCGGGCTACTGTCAGTATTTAAGTGTCACTAATACCTCTGGAGTGTATTGATTGGCACGACATTAAATCAAACTGATCATTGAACTACACAAGTGACATTTGTGCGTGTTTCATTTATCTTGCGTTTTGTGAAAAGGGATAATTGAGGTGCAGAAATGTCAGTAAAAAAAAAAAATTAAAGGTGAAATTTACAGCCCATACATTTTATCTTTATAAAATACTTCACTTCACAGCCTTAAATTAGATTTAATGCAACGTTACCGGCTTTTGTGAAAAAGATTTCAAAAGTAAAGGATGTCCTTTTGCAGTAACAATAACTTTCAGTTAATTAGGCAACCAAAGTGCACTGACAATGAGTGCATTCAGCTGAGAAGGCACTTTTGACACATGAAATAATAGGACAATTACATTTTGTGAAGTAATAAAAAAGGCTTGAGTTGCATGTGTAGTTCAGCCAACTCTGACTCAAACATAAACATGTGTTTTCTTCCTCTGACATAAGAAGGAAGAGTCTGTCTTTTGCAGCTACACAAGCATGTGTATAAGGATGGATTTTCTAAATCTGAGTTTTAACACCTTTTATGTTAAAATATGTACAAATAATGCAAACATGTGATTCTCGCCAAAAATGAAAAAAAAACAATAATTAATTACACATCAGCTATTATAATTTACTTAACATATTGTGTTGAGTGGGACATTTTAATAGTTGAAAAGTATAAGTATGATGTACTCTTTGGAGGACTAACAACGTAATGCATCTAAATTACCCTAAAACATATTCTGGGGAATTTCTTTGCTTCTCTTTATATTTATCAAATCACATATATGTTGCTACTGATAAATCTGTGCTACACTAATACTGGCAGGTAATTTTGACCTTGCTTATAAATCATTTAGAATGGGCTTATCTAATATTGACAATGTTGTATCAGGCCAAAACATCGATTATCAAAGTCCCCCCCCCACCCCCCACTGCATTTTATGCATTAAATTAAAAGTTTTTTTTAGGATCATTTTGTGTAAATGAAAGTATCATTTCAATAGCCCAGTAGTCAGTTCTTTTCCTCATTTGAATTTAACCGCAAAAAGTTAACATCGGAATCCAACATCCTATGCCGTTTCTACAAAGCATACATACACGTTTTCATTTACCAGCACTTATAATGCAACATGGAACCTTTTTTTCCTAAGATAACATAGGTGTGAACTGTAGTTAGCACCCCTTTAGTCAGTGGAGATGCAAAAAGTTGTTGATTAGAAGAATCTCATTCTACACTACTACTCACTATGTTGCAAATTAATGACAGCGGGAAATTACACCCACACACACACACACACACACACACATACATGCATACATTAAAGCCTGCGTTTGCCAGACTTCACCATTTTCGTTCATACTGGTGGATATCCATTAAAATTATAGACTGTGTAGCACACCGTCTTTATGTTTACTCTTTTATAGGGCCCATATAACACTGACTGTTATGCTGTATGAGTGTAAAATCTCTGCAGAGGCTTGTGAGGTTCATGCACCTCTCCGCCTTTTTTTATGTAGGACAGACAGGAAAAGGAAGAAGCTCAACCACACCGACAGATATCCGCAGCGTTTGCCACTAGTCACTTTGCCTTATGCTGTTGAAATGAGGTCTGGTGTTTTCAGTTCCATAAGTCTGCAGTTATTATCATAATAATGTCTTGTTTCAAGTCGCCCTGAAATGCCTCTAGCACGGCAGCACCGATTAAGAAATCTTAATTAAGCTTTTGTAGATTCTCCTTCATCAGACCTTGCCTCTTTTTGTACAAAAAATCGGATTCCTTTAGTCTGTTTTTAAGAGACACCACTTCCGCCTAAATGAACAAGGTGTGCTCGTGTGTGTGTGTGTGTGTGTGTTGTAGCTGTATGTGTGCAGAGAAAAAGCAAGACAGAAAGAAACCAAAGCCTATGTGTCAGTGCAAGCTTTCAAGTTCCCAGTGCTTCATCTCTCTCGGGGCATTTAAGTATTAGATATCCCTCTGCTGATCCTCTTGTTGTCACAGCAATTTCCCCAGTTGCTCATCATACTTAAACTCCTCTCTCGTTTCCATTATAATCATCCTATACAAAGCTCACCTGAGATTTTTACTGAAAGACAATTTGGCATCACCTCTGAAGCTGCACAGCATGACACCCAATGTGTAACGGATATAACAGTTTGAGCGGGTGAGAAGAAAAGTGTCATGTCTTCCTCGTGCACAGCGGTAAGGGAATGGTCCTGTTGGGAGCCCACAGATTTTCTGTTTAGCGGCGGCTGTTATTGTGATATATACGAGTCAAATCAAATTAACAGCTGAGCTCACACGAGGTATTACTAAGTGGCAATATCAGTAGGGAATAATGCCACTGGAATTGGTTGATTAAATGGCTGTGGATGTGATGAACAACGCAGAGGAGCATTATTACAGTGTTGCCTCATTCATCCGTGTTTACAGGGAGCAACTGTCTTAATTAAGCATTGTGAGAGCTGATAGATGGGCCAGGCTCACTGTCCGTGGGAGACACATTGATTTCACATTGCATATCCAGATAGCCGAGCCATTACCTTCCGCTTTAGGCATTAAAGTGTTATGCAGTCGGAGACAACAGCAGCGCAGGAAAGAAAAGCTGTAGTTATTAGACACACAGTTGCACAGCAGATGTATGAAGCTCCTTTGCATGTCAGATGGGAAGGTTTATAAGTATGTGACTGTGACAAAACAAATTGTGGCAGACAGACCTAGTTTGTTAGCTTTGTACACATATGTCTCAGTTAGGCTTACAGCAAAATTATAATTAGTCTGGAAGTAGTGCGCAGCATCTCAGTGAGAATTCAAACAGCCGCTGCTGTGTACTTTCAACATCTGCTTCTCTCAGTGATCCCTACAACCGGGCCTGGGGAAAGCCGGCACTACTAATTACTAATAAAACTAGCTAAGCTTATTTCTGTGAATTATTAAAGCTTTATCTGAAGTGGACCAGGAATCGCTCCTGAAGCTAAACGGCTTTGAGGTACAAGAAGGGATCACAGTTCATTGCTGTGTCTGGATTAGCACTTAGCACTATACTTAGCATACTTTAGCACAGTACTATAGAAGACTCTTTTATTGTTGGGCACCATTACAAGCCAAAGTTCATATGCACAGAAGTGCACCTCTGATCTGAGACCAGCACTTGTAAAAAAAAATCCAGAGGATTTGCATCATCTTGTAATCTGAAACTTAAATATTAGAAGCATAATGCAAACATGAGCCATGCTCATCAGTGCAAGATGATGCCCTTAATATGTTTGAAAAAATAAAAAAAATAATAAAAAAAAGATTTCAGACCAGCTCTTTCTCTTTCATCCTCATTGTTGTGATGCTCAGGAAATGCCATTCACACTCACATTCACATTCAAAGAGAAGCAGCTGCGAACGATGCTACTGTTGAATTTTATGAATGTCATTTTGTTTAATGTTTACATCCATTGCTTTAGTGAAATTTAAGAGATAAGCCTATCTCAAATTGAATCTAACTATCTACATGGCCAGATACCACTGAGGAAAAGTATGAATTTTCATTTATATTTTATTTACCTATAAATATGGGTGCGGCAGCCTTCTGTGAAACACTGTAGAGTACTAAAGAATAGTAATAATCCACCCCAAGCATATGGTTACCTACAGTTTATTTAATGATTGGTAGCATAAACACACATTTTTAAGCTGATTACTCATTAAAATTAAGTTGTTCCAACTAATATTTTAACATCATTTTAAAGAAAATTTAAAGTTGTTGCCATAATTATGAACACAAGTTTTTAAGTTGACAGACACTGAATAAATTAAGTCACTCCAATGAGATTATTTCTGGTTGTTATTGGCTTTAACAACATTTTTTTAAAATTTTGAACTGTGTGCATTTGAAAAAAAAAGTAAATCTTGATCATCACAAATTAGAGTTAAAATGATGCACCATATTAAGTTAATGCAGTTACCAATGTCATTATGTTAACCAAGCTCACTAAAATCATGTTTGAACCTTAAAAGTTTTTTTTTTTCTAAATAGATAAATTAGAATTGTAATCTTGCAACCATTCATTTTTGTGCTGGGCCCAGGTCCCCTAAAGTACGTATATCCAGATAATTATATAGAGTAAGTTTGGTAAGATTGTTGTTCCATGTCACAAAATTGCAATATCACTGAAGTTACAACTGCCACACTCATAAATTGCACAGAGGAGCTCTCAGTTTTGAGACACTATTGATTCTGCTGCTGTTTGATGGCTGCAACTGTTTAATGAAGTCAGAGAAAAGGAATCTTCATTTGTCTGGTCAGTGTGAGGCAGTGATGTCTTATAACAGAATCCAGGAATTGTGTGTGTTTCTAATGCTTTGATACTGAAGGAGACAGAGCTGAGCTCCAGCTGGGTGGACTTAACATGTCAGGAGGCAGAGTTTAGCTCATAGGTGGGCTCAGGCCCAGTTTAACCCCTGGATATCGATAACACTCTTACAGTTAACACAAAATTAACCCCGGCAGCCTATTATCTTAGCTTAGCATAAAGACCTGAAATAGACGGGAAGCTAGTCTTTCACTGGTGGTAACATAATGAGCTTTAAAAGGTTCAGATTTTACTTACACTGGATCAGGCTGCATATTTTTTGATTCTAAGCTCAGCTAACCATCTGCTGGCTTCAGCTATAGTACCATACAGATATGAGGGTGTTATTGAGCTTCTCATCTCTCAATAAAAAGAAAATGTATATGCATTTTTTCTCTGGGAAGAATCCACATTGCATTCATTTTAATGTCATGCACATGTATTTATTCACAAGTATTCATTTTGTTATTACTGAGTTAGGTGAATAGTCATGTTCAATACCATATCTCACTGCATCCGTGGGTGATGGACACTGTAACCAACGTTTAGAATTTTTGCTCTTCAGTTTTGAATTTGGACTTATGCTTTTAAATTGTTTTTTTGAAAGTTCTAGAAGGGAACTTTTAAAAATTGTGTCATGCCAAGGACTCTGGTGGCTGTCCTGACCTTTTTATTTTCAATAAATGGTCCTATTTCCAAGGACTGAGCGCTCCTTTAGCCGTCTGATTGAAGTGCTTTTTGTAAAGCTTTAGTTTACCAAATATATTTTTCCCAAGGGTACCTTTGCTGTAATTCGGCATTTCCTAAAGTAAATCTAATAGCTGGTGTGATAAGTGGTGGCTTTAGGTTTTTTCTTTTTTTTTCATCTTTAGTGCTCAACTGCTGCTGTGGCCGTTTTACAGTGCAAACACAAGAAACAAGCTGACAGTCAGTGTGGCCTGTGCTGTTATTTCTTGTAATGATATTTTCTGCAAGAATTATTGTCTCTGAAAGGTATCACTGCCCAATATGTAGAATTCTTATTTTTTACGCTTTACTACAGAAATGAAATGCATTGCTTTTTCTGTATGTGTGAGTTATTTCCTTGGAACAGCCAAAAAGAAACTCAGTTTTTAAAGAATAACTCAAAAATACTTTGGAATAGTTATTTGAATTATTGTGTCACATTAATTAACATTGCTTCTCTGTCTACCTGTGCTCTGCTCTTTATAAAGGTCACATGCAAGAAAGTGCACGGAGGAGCCACGGAGCTCATCGAGTGGAGGGACAGTGATAATGAACACAAGATGTCTCCCACGGGGGCCAGTCCACGGATCCTCAACCCCCTGCGCTTGTTTGCCAAGGGCTCCCCTGAGTTCAAGAGCAACATGAGGGAATTGACATATTTACAGAACATGGAGGACTTTTGGGACTGGTTATCTAACCAGACAGATGTTCAGGGCGCACAGGCCAGAACTAAACGCAGACCCATCGTCAAGACTGGCAAATTCAAAAAGATGTTCGGGTGGGGGGACTTCCACTCCAACATCAAGACTGTCAAACTCAACCTGTTGATCACAGGGAAGATCGTGGACCACGGGAACGGCACTTTTAGCGTTTACTTCCGCCACAACTCCACGGGCCTGGGGAACGTGTCGGTCAGCCTGGTGCCGCCTTCCAAAGTGGTGGAGTTTGAGATCGCCCAGCAGTCCACACTGGAGACCAAAGACACCAAATCATTCAACTGTCGCATTGAGTATGAGAAGACGGACCGCAACAAGAAGACCGCCCTGTGCGGCTTTGACCCGTCCAAGGTGTGCTATCAGGAGCAGACGCAGAGCCACGTGTCATGGCTGTGCTCAAAACCCTTCAAAGTCATATGCATCTATATAGCCTTTTACAGTGTAGACTATAAACTGGTGCAGAAGGTATGCCCTGACTACAACTACCACAGTGACACACCCTACTCCTCCACTGGATGACCTAGCTGTTGTTAGTGTACATCAACCTTTTGTTTCGTCTTTAAATAATGTAAATGTCACGCTCTTAACTCCTCGTCCCAAAATACCTAAATACCTGAGACACTGCTGGAGGTGCAGCTGACAAAGGGACACACACTGGAGGGATTTGGCAACACTTTTTTTATATGCTGCACAAGTATACAGATTTAACACTTCAGATAGTTAGGTGTCCAGGGACTTGGTTTAAAGAGTTGACTTGGGATTTGGAGGAAGCTACCGACCCTGGGTGAATCCCCCTACATCACAACAGCACATGTTCTCTGTAAACCCCTGGTATAATTAGTATGTTGTCCAGATGTTTCCTTAAAGGCTAGGCCACAGGCAAGGAGCCTCCCCAGCTGGAAGTGCATAGCAGTCTCCTGCAAGTGCTGCACCGATGCTAACATTATCAAACCATTTCCTTACCTTGTTTAAACAGTTATGGGATGAAACATGACAAGACGATGAATCGTGTTAATAATTACAAACATTTGAGAAGATATTCAGCAGGGCATAAAATTAAAATGTTCCCACTTGGAGCATCACTACATTTTAAGTAATAAAAATGATCTATTCACTTTCTTTGAAGTGGAGCTAACATCCATTTGTTCCTGTTAACAGAACACAGACAGGACAGTGTCTGTTATTACTGATTAGTTTGATCAATGGGTATTTCTTCAAGAAGCTTAGAACAATTAATATGGTCTTACAACCAGTCTTTTATCTCGGTTATCTTTCTCTTGTAGGGGCTGATACAAAGCAGATTGATTGATTTAACCTAATTCAAAGTGCCCATGACAAAATAAATTGATCCGACAAATCTAAAGCAAAAGAAACCCGAGAGCGTGATCGTGAATTGTCACACACACACATATGTAGGTACCCGTCCATGTATAACGTGGCTGCTGCCCTGTTTGTTCCTTAAAATGTGTTGCTTTTCTGCTACAGTCATCATAAGGCATGTGTATGCTAAACTACTCTGAAATCCAACATCTGTGTTTGCAGGATGCACTTTGAGGCATCAGCCTGCCGAGCGAGCCCTGCAGTGGATTAATGTGTCAGGAGAGGTGGGGAGGGGGAAGCAATAATTGCAGGACAGGTGGATTTAGTGAGTCTGGCAGACAATTATCAGCACTTTGTCATGGTCCCGCCACCAGCCCTGACATTACCTGTCTTTAATAGGCTTTAATTAGCCTGGGAAATTTCATTTACCAAGAGTGGAGAAGCTGAAAGAGAGGGAAAAAAACGGCAAAAGTACAGAATCCTTCTGCAATTTTAATGAGAAGAGGGACTAAATTTGAAATATCAGACATTTCCCAAATGTACAGCAGGCTTAAGTTGACTGACTTTTGTGTAAAAGTGGATAACATCCAGTCTTGTAGTACACGGTGTAATGTGCTTTGACTTAGCAATCACTATAACAGTTGAGAAGGTTTTGTTGAAGACCGTCTCCACATTAAATGCCGTAGCTTGTGTTGTTTGCACATATCCAGGGACATGGCAATCATTTCTGTCAGTGTTACTTTTATCTGTTGTATCTCATGTCTTTCCCCATCAGATGTAAATGATCCCGTCACCTTATACACACGAAGTAAGGTGTATGATAAGGAACGAAATCAGAGTTGATCTATGTTAATGTTTTAGTTCTGCTCCTTTGTGCAAATGCTGTGTATTAATGTGTAACTCTAAAAACTAAACGTGTTTAATTATGGCTTCAGAGTAAATGATGTCAGTTTATTCTAATTTTTCCAGAGAAATATATCAATAAGTATACTGTTCCTTATTTTTGGTGTTTGTTAAAAAATATCATGTAGATAAATGTCATATTTATTGCTTATAGTTATAGATTGCTTTGATTTCCATTTTTGTAGTTGCAGGTTGCACCTTTTCTGATTTTCTGCTTGCCTAATCTTGTTTAAACAGTTTCCCCTGTAAAATAGGCATAAGAGCACTTCTGTGTGTATAGTGTAATTACAAATGTTAATTTTGGAACATTTGATTTCATAGGGAGTTCATTTTGTTAAAATGTAACTGTAAAGATCAATTTAGGTTTTTATGGCATTAAACCTTATTTGAACTTGGCTCACAGCATATTGTCACACTGATTCAGCTCCAGTCTGTTGGTGCTCACAGTCGTCTCGTTTCATTCCTGAAAGGACCTCTCAGCAGGATAAACACACCATTTTAAGAGGTACATTTCAGTGTAGCTTTTTAATGGGCAATAAATCTGTGTCCACAGGCGTGGATGATACCAGAGGTACACCTCAGGGAGCACATCCATTTTGCTGTGGCCATCAGGGACAGGGGTCTTTTCATTCGCTTCCATTACTCTTATCTGATCAGGGTGAGGCACCTACTCCTTAGGCATCAAGTCACACCAGGCTTTCCTACTGCACACATCCAAATCCTTGGAAAACTACGAGGAATGTCAACATTCATTTCACTTTTCATTGTTCACTGGTGATAGTGCTGGTTATTAGACAGCCAAATGATAAATAACTTTCACTTTGCAAGCCAGTCAACCATGTCACACCACTATCTGTCAATTAACACCAGTAATTTACTCATGCATCCGTGTTCTTATATTAAATTTAGCAAGGAAAAATTGCATTTATCTCTGGAGGAAATATTTAGTTTTAGGGAGTAAAACCCTAGTGTTCAAACTACTAATATAATGATGTTAAGTGACCTTTATTTCAGTGCAGCAGAGCTAATTTCCTTTATCATCAGCAGGAAATGTGAGGTTTTGTTGCTTCTTCAGTGTCATTGTCCACTGTGTATTTCCTACAATCCAAATGGCAGGAGAAATTTTCAATTTTGACAATGCCACTGCAGGCATCGTCTCTTTCAAGCATTGCGGTTAGTGGAGGAAAGCGAAGGAGGAAGATAAAAGGTTGGAGAGGCGTCCTGAAGCAGAGATGGTATCGGGGCTTTTCCTAGGATCTGTGCTGAGAGGGGCGGACGAGGATCAGCAAGCCGCTGATGAAGACGTCTCTTCCAGGAGGGAAGAATGGCCTCACATTCACTTTAATTAGAGCTTGTGCCAAGCATTCACACATAAAACAAGGCGAAAGAAAAAGTCTTTCATGTGTTGCAAAAAGGTTCAACATTTAACGTGGTACTATGCCGATGCAGTTTAAGCACATTTTCTTTTCATTATCACAGCAGTGTTTTCTAATTATACTTAAAAGAAAAACAGCGGAGCCAAAAAAATAAATAAATCACCTCAGCCTGACATCCACATCCATTAACACAATCATTAAAAGAAACAGTGTGGATAATAATCACCCTTCCTCAGACTGAAATATCTTGTGACACCAAGTTCAACTATCTTCAGTTGCAGAAAAATAAATAATAAAACAAACCTGGGACACGTCAGACTGCTGGAAAATGTTTTAATGGGTTAATGCAGGCATTCTTGCAGACAACAACTTCATCTTTTTTGCTTCCAAACAAAGTTTCAACATCTCAACATGACGCTGAACGATGAGCAATATCATGTAAAAATGATGCTACTCTTTAAATTTACAAAATCCTCTGAAGTGTCTGTCACACCACACTACATACAAGACGGACTGAATAAACATGACAACCCCCCATTCAAACACAGAATAACATTGCCAGAAGTGATGCTCAGCATCCTACAGATATCCAAGCATGTTAGAGGAGATTTTTGCACATACTCAATTTATTTAATTCTGCACAAATATGTCAGATAATTGCAGAAAATAAATTGTTAAAAACAAAATTGGTACTTGGACACTTTCTTTTGACAATAACATGACCATGCATTAGTCTCTCCACTTTTAGTTAACCACAATATATTGAGAATATATAATATTTGCAAGTTGGCGATACTAAAGAAACAAATTCTCAAAATTTAATCTATAACAGTTCACAGACGTATGATCTGGAATATGTCATTCCAATGGGAGACTGAGTAAATACTTCCATATACTTCCAATGTTTTAATATATTAGGGCCAAAGTACAGACACTTTTCTGTCTTACATGTTTCACAAGGATTGACACTGGGTCTTCATAATGGCAGATTACTATTTTCCCCCACAAATACGCAGTTAGAACAGACTTTCTTGTACATTGGTCTTCTGAAGATGGTTCAACTGTCATTTACATAGAAATGGTGCCATCAATATGGGGCATACGCATCTTTTAAAAAGTGTAAAGAACTGACCTTGCACTGAAAGTGTTCATGCTTTTTAATGTCTAGTCACAAAACGGGCTAAACATTACAAATATATAATATTTCCCATTTAGTTAAACCTTTGTTACGTTCCTATAGAACTCCATATCAAAATGACTATTCATGGGAACTAGTGCAACCTGGAGGAGGCCTGGTCTTTGTGACAAGGCAGGCACAGAGTAAAATAGACAAAGTACTCTAGAGCAGCTCCAGAGCAATGGCAGATATATTAAGGCCATTTTGAAAATTACAGGAAAAAAAAAACTGTAGCAGACAGCTTGGCTTGCTACCCGTCCTGAACGGAATTCAGTTGGGGCAGCAAAGCAAGCAAGCAACACCGATTGAACCAATTTTTTTCCAATCCATTGATGTCAGTCTTCCACGTGCCAGCCTCCCCACATTCCTGGCCAGAAAGCTCCACTCTTCTTTATTCAAGTGTGTTCAGTTTTGGTGGAAATAAGAGTGGTACCCTCACTAGTCCTTCCTTTGTAAACCCATGCTTCACACCTCCAGTAAAGTCTTGGGGCACAGTCAGGCAGTCAGGACTGTTTTAGACGCTTCCTGGGAAGACCAAAGGGTGGGCACTGTGCTGAAGCCAGGGCACGAAAGGCTTCGGCTACCAAGTGAGGATGGGACTGGATCATTGACTTCCAGCCTGCAGTCTCCATTATATCTGTAGCATGACTGTAAGCACAGGCAAAATGAAGTTAACACTCACACATGATAATCTGCACATTAAAAATCAATAAACATAAATGAGATTGTAATGACAGAGCAAATAAGGGGGGATTTGATTTGTGTGTTGCATGGTAAACTTGAAAAGGGCCATTAGAGCTTTCTGTGCACATGCATAAACATAAAAATGAGTGCAGGATTGGAAAGCGTTCACGTTGCGAATACAACAGACATAAATAAGTTCAACGTTTCAAGGTGTCCTGTAACACTGCACTACATCAGCTGAAAGAAAAACTTCCAATAGCGACCACCTCCCTTCTTTTTAAAATTCTACAAATATTCCATTTCCCGGGTTTATCCAGGTATGAGTCTATTAATAACTTGGATACAAAGATATGGAGCTTCAAACTGAAAAGGCAAATAGCACTCTGTCTGCCTGGGCTAAAACAATGAATTCTAATGCATCTGGTTGGGGGAAGAGATAAGAGTGTGTTATTAATCTTGTGTCACATATATCAGCTAATTACATACTTGCTATTCCAGTTCTTTCCATCTTTACAGCCCAGCTGTCTCAGGACACTGCACCTATGGCAAGGAGATAAAAAGGTAAGCATTCAGGGCTGGTAAACAGAAATGGCAGCAGGAATTTATCACGGGAGTTTTTTTTTCCTTTTTGCGATACTTGCCTGTTGATAAAATCTATGGCTTGTGCTTTGAGCTGCTCGGCACTGTGCAAGTCAGCCAGGATGAGGGTGTCGGCCACATTCTCCACTGAAAGGCTGTTGCACAAGGCCTCTTCACACATGACCTTTAAACGCTCCAGGGCGTACTGGGGTGGATGGGGAGACAGAAAGCAGCGGTTACAGTCTGGATGTAAAGTAAATCCCCATGGTCTGAGGTTTGTCTCAACTATTCCAAAACGCACACAAAGCTAGCAATCAGTTACTGAAATTCCTAATGATTACATCTCCTCTGGGAATAGAGAAAAAAGAGACCAGGATCCAAATTTTTTCACCAGCAAGCTCGTGTAAAATGTAATTTAAATTTTAAAAAAATTGGACACTCTTCACCACAGCACTGCTATTCCCAGGGGTGATGTAATCATTATATGTGATAGATCACTTAAACAGTGAGTAGGTTCATTCTGAAGAGGCAATTAAAGTAGTCCCTCAATATGCTTTTCACCATTTACTTAAAACTCGTCCATCAAAACAATGATCATGATAGACTTAGTCCATCCTAAAAGAGGGGATCTAAGTGGTGAATTGTGAAAGATTGAAAAGATTTAGGAGATTATAACAAGCTCTATATCAATGTCCCCTACTATTAACTCTTTGTCTTGTGGCTGCACTATGCTGTTATCAAGTTAGAACAAAACAATGCCTAAAACAGGGTTTCTTTGTCATAAGGTAGATTTTCATACTTTAAAATTTTTTATATTTCAGCTACACAGTAATGTTTCCATATCAATACAGAAGTCAACAAATTTGTATTACTGACACAGGCTATGATGGAATAGATACTGCATCTCAAACTGCCTTCAAGATGACTGCTGTTCCCTGAAATCAGCAATTTGAAGGGCTGTATTTAGATTTACAGGTGGCATGTTTGTGCATTCTGTCTGTTCTAAAAATGTGGCGAGGTTGGGGAGACTGGAATAAACAAAAGAATGATAGACTATCAATACTGAAATCATGTCACATTAGACGCAGGCTAACAGCTGCATAATTACAGAACAGACCGCATTAGCCCTTAAGCCTCATTGACTTACATACAGCGCTATCTCTCCACTCACTGAGCAGTTGGAGGCTCCAAACACTAAAGCAAGGTACATTACTGTCCACGGCAATACTGCATCGGATAACAGTTTCAGCATTACTGTTTCAGTGTTTAAGTGACCAATGTTATTGCTAAACTGACACCTTGCAGCAATATTCAAATGTCAAACAGCTAAAAATTTAACTAAAAATCCCTTTAACAGCAGCAAGCCAACTTGAAAATGCAAGTGTAAGATGCACCATGTTTAAATTACAAATAAAGATAATTGTGTAGAACTGCCAATTATCAAACAAATACAGGCGTAAATATGGAAGAGTATTTTTTTAATTTTTATGCCTTTAAAGAGCAGCTAAAGGAAGATGTTTGATTAAATATTAGCTGAAGTGTCAACTATTCAGGTACATACTTTATCTGCAGCTGCCAGCAAATTGTCTGCCATCTTCTCCAAGTTAGGGGCTTTCCCTGTATAGATGAAGCCCATCATTTCCTTAAAAACATCTGGATCCACATCACTGATGTCAACACGGTTCTGCAGAAAAAAAACCAACAGATTTCCTTATTATTCTCTTACAGAATTTCATTGTTTTGTGCAATGACAATAAAGATTATTCTATTCTATTCGTAAGACCCTTGGCAGCTGAAAAATATGGACAACAGAATGCGATGACTTTGATTTGCAATGTGTTAGATGAGAATAAGCAAAATGTGATGAAAGGCCTTGTATGTGCAAGGTGTGCAAAAGTAGTAAAGCATTGTAATGGAAGATGCAGTTATAATCAGTTATTCTTACCTTTTTACTCTCCTCCATCTCATGTTCAAACATAGCATTAAAGACTGGTGACCTCGCTGCCAAAAAATAAATAAATAATGTTTAGTCAACATAATACATAATCAGTTCACCAAATCAATTATTAGTTTTTATCAGGACCTTCCCCTATCAATGTCATGTGACAAAACAGGACATTACCAATTGACACAACAATACAAAAAATACAAAATCATATACACTGAATTATTACATTACTTAAATGCTGCTACATCCATATTACTGCCACTCAGTATTTCCCCTTTGAACAGTGCAGCTGCCACCATGTCCAATGGAGATGAGCTGCAGAAAAGAGCCAGACTCTCAATCTCCTGGATCCTACAGTCATCTGGGTCAAGCAAGGCCAAGCAGGGGTAGTCCGGTGGATTAGCACCCACTGCAGAACTAGGCCGCTACAAATCAAGCCAGAAAAAGCAGACCCTCCGTAGCCTTTTGAGGTACTCTCCTTAGGAGGCCATTAAGAAGAGGCATAGATGCGTCTTCCTTGGCCATTTTGGGGGCTTTTGTGCTGGCTGCTGCGTGCTAACGTTCTGGGGGCTGGGGATGTCTCACCTGCTAGGATGGATTTGTGGGCTTTGAACTCCTGCCCTCCCACATAGAGGCTGCAGTCTGTGAAGCGTGAACACTCCCACAGGTTCCCCAGGTCATCAGACAGCTGACACTCTGGTACCTTCAGCATGTTCATGTTGGACTGGCCCGAAATGTTAACAGAGTCCTGGACAACGCTCACCTGTGCGTACATTGTAGAGAGAATAAACTGAAGCTGTCACATCAAGCAACAACCGACTAACAAATCCAGCAGCAAATATAACTTGAAGAATTAGAGAACAATCCAATTTGTTTAATTTGCTCCTTTTAAAAGCGTATTTTCTACAGTAGGGAACCTAGAGTGGAAGGGACTGTTGCTGCTTGCAAAAAAAAAAACAACCACTTGAAACCAAAATTAATTAACTTTGCTGACACACCTAATTGATGAGAAAAGACATTTTGTCTTTAATTTGAATGTAATTTTTTTTATCAAAGTGCCAATTTCCCTGAAACTGTTGAATCTTGCTGGAACTGCTTGCTGGCACACAGTAATCCTGGCAGTATTCAGCCAATTGCATTTAAATCAAAATTCATTGACACCTCATTTCCCTTGTCCCTTGAAAGAACATTTTAGGAGACGTTTATTCTTCCTGACATGCTGAATTCAATTATTTTGAAAACAGATGCCATGTAAACGATGTAAAATGGGGAAGGCATGTCTCTTGCTAAAAGCTTAATGTCATTTGAAAGAAATCCCAACAATGTGGTAGACTTCAGGATACACTCAGGTATAATCTGGCCATCACAAAAATTAACAGACTCAGTCCACTGAAGGTTACACTATTGGTATAAATGCTTCTACACAACAGTGATCTAATTTTAAGCCTTTGTAAAAATATTTATCTAGCAATTTAACAATCTCAATGCCAAAAACAAGACAATAGCACCTCGCCAATATGTTACTGGTGCACAACAATAGAAATTTTATCTCTGTGTCACTTGCAATTTTGGTCAAATTAAAGCGTTCACAAACAAGCAACCATTAATAATTTCAAGAACAAAAGGATAGCAGTGTTATAGCCCTTACCTCACAGAACAGGGTGAGCTTGTCATCTGGTAAAAGTCCATTAGCTTCATCAAGAAGGAAATCTCTTCTTATAAATTTTTTGAAGCCCCAATCTTTGCCTTGGACAAATCTATATGCTCTTTGGCTTTCTGTAACCAAGAGAAAAACAATAATGCTAAGTCTTGCTGTTGCCTTTGTGTCTGAAAGTATGGCATGCAGGGTATAAAAAGGAACACCAAATAACTGGATATGATGCCCTTTTTTCATTGCTTGTACTCACCCATCGCTTTTGTCTCCTCTCTTTTAGCGTTCAACAAAGAAAACTTGAACTTTGCTCTGACTTCACTTTTTGGACAGCTAACAAGAAGTAAATACAATGACAGATAATCTTTGCTTTCATCATCAAGTCCCTTTGGATTGACTCGCAGACACCTAGGAAGTAAACACAAAACACTGCACATCAGTAATCTTACAAACTCGAGAAGACAGTACTGCTTTTATCACTTTTGTCAAGACACAACACTATGACAAGCCTTCAGGGGTAATTTTCGCTTGCTCTGAGATGCTGTGTGTAATTATCACTTATGTGCAGAGTTCCCACACTAAAACAAAACATACAGACTTTTCAATGACATTCATGTTTGTGCTTAGGGAAATTCGAGAAACTTGACATGACAAAATTGGATAATACAGATAAATTGCAAACCGCTAAAGCACATAAGCAAGTATGAATGTGAATTTCCAAAACTCTCGAAGCCTATACTTTTTCCCAAATTATTAGTGATTTTATGGCCACAGAAACCCAGTAAATAAATGAACAGCTTTAAAAAGATTGACTGGAGCACTAACCATTTCATTTTGTCATTAGGGCCAGAAGAGAAGGTGGAGCTCTTCAACACCTCTCCCATTTCTTCTCTGCAAAAACTAAAGTTGTTTATGGTCCACATGTAGGAAAACTTCACAACTTTGACCTTGGAACAAGGAGAAGACACGCAAAGCCATCAGACCAAAGTTTATTCAAATTTTACATAATTTGAACTTAATAATGAATGCTACTTAGTACTGCAAATTTACCACATACAAAAACAACATTTCCACAGTACAATAGGTTTAATTTCGGAGCAGAAACTTGCATCCACCTTAAATTACAGTGATTTGACATTCTGAAATGTCACAGTAGGAATATCACAGGTGTATGTAATAAACTTAATGACTGCTGAATGCCATTCAGTAGCTTCAGTTTCAGGATTCTGATATTGTGCGTGCTACCTCACTGTCACAGTGCTCGGCTCAGAACACTGACACAAAACAGAGCCATGATTAATTTCATTAACACCTGTGCTTTTCCTAACATGACATGTCATACTGCCTGCTGTGAAAAGGCCTATTAACATAAAAAGGAACAATATACATAGGAATATGAGCTCATAAGAAAACACAAGGGCTCAAGGTTTAATCAGCTATATGAAACTAACAATACAACAAGCAGTATTTAAATGTAAATGTCATTATTATCTCAAACTAAATCAATTCTATCACCCTTATATGCTCAATAAGATCCAGTAAATTCACATATGCCCATACCTGTGTGTAACACCAGCTCTCTGCCACAGGTCCACTTGACATCTCCCCAGGAGGAGGAGGGGTGGGAACCCGTGACATCGCCGGCTTTGTGGTACCACTCACTCGCGTCCTTGAAGCACTAATCGTTCCAAGGAAACAACAAGTAACATTATTTTTGCACAAATTAACAGCACATATTTCACCTGTTTACCAATGTTTTAAACTGCCTGGTCAGAATAGGCCTAGCAATCTGAATTAAATGAATTAGAATCAGTCCGCGGTCTGATTGTGGCGAACGCTGCACTGCAATCTGGAGGACACAAAGTGAAGCACCTACTTAGATGTAGAAGGAACTAACAACACAACTCCTGACATTTCACATTTCCTAGTTATGAGGCCATGTTTAATGCACATCCCAAAAGCTTAAGCAAAGCCATTCTCAACTTAATTAATTGCCAATGTGATGTCATCACAATACATTATTGAAAACCAGCCAATAAATACAAATGAATAATCTGACAATCAATCATAGGGTATGTTGGTGTAGTCATGGGTATTAAAAAAAAGAAAAACTAAGAATGTGTAAGTGTAGCCAAAATGTTGATTAATGTCATCAGTTTCAGAACAGCCCACACTGAAGCAGAATTTATGGACTGCCAGAAATGCATGTTGAATCGCTGGACAGTGTTGGAAACCCAATCATGCTGACGTCAGATAGGAGGTTCTGTGGCAATCATTTTTTGTAACTCTGCAAAACTGACTATAAGAAATTCACATCTGCTTCACACTGTGACTGCCCAGCTATCTGAATTTCACATGTACAACCTAACACAACACCATAAACACTAACCTGGGCAGACTGACTGAAATTGCATGTCGTTGCACAAGACTTCCACGATGGCCATTAAGATCAACTTTAAACACATTTGTGATTGGACAACACATCTTAACATCTACTTTTGAGTGACCACAACCCAGCCCTAACACAGAGCAGAGAAATCTAGTGGCGATTCTCTTCAATGTTAAACTTGTGAAAAATCAATAAAATGAAAAGAAATTTTTCAATTAAAAAAACAACACAGACACATACACACACACAGATGTTGCAGTTGCAGAGTGACACTAAGATTCTAAAGGTGAAAGGGGAGCTTGCTAGATAAAAGAACAGGCTGACCAACCTCACCATCCTCAGCTCCCACCAACAGCAAGCCAAAAAGCAATTAAGTAAATAATTCCAGGAGTTCAACAATGCCATGTTGTAATGCAACACATGCTCCTCTCCTATACATAGATGGCATCAATACTAGATAGGTTTTGGCCATGGTATATTACTAATATACTACTAATAATACATCTTCCATGAGTGAAAAATGTGAACTCTTCACATTACATTGTATGCAAAAGGTATATTTACAATAGGCAATAAAGAACTTCACTTTATATGTGCTCACTGCCGCTTAAAGCCTGAGTTTGAAATTGCACATTGTGCCAGATGGGATAACCTGCTAAACACAAGTTAACACGTGCACAGAGTTTTTCATAACTTGAGTCTTACCTCTGATTAATTTTCAACATGAGCACAGGAAGGACACACACAGATTGTTATTGTGATCATTTAACTGGAACCACACAATGGGAAAACAACTGCTCATGTCACACTGTCGACTAACTGTTGTGGTGAACTTGGTACAAACTAAACAGTGCCTGTCAGTAACCCCTGGCCATCAAGCCTCTCAAGATTTAGTGAGAAAAAAGGAAAAGCAAAGTGCCATGACAGGAACAACACATTTATGCAAGCAAACTTAACCAGCACAAGTTCTGTGACAGCAGTACATACACCAAAGCCAACACAAAATCTGGCATGTTTACACAGGCACAATGTTTACTATAGCTGAGTCACACTGTGTTTTACACTTTCCCCTCACGTGACATTAAAAGTACACATCCACTTTTGGAGTGTCAGGACATTTAGTTTAATCTTTCTCACAAAGTGAAGCTAATATCAAAAGCCTCTAAAGCCTCGGCATCTGTTCTATTAGGCCACCATGGCATACCGTATTTCTGTTTATTCTTAAAAGGTATAAACTTGAGTCCGAATGTTGAATATGTTTTGACAACACGCAAATAAAACTTTTTATGTCATGTACACAAACAGATTTCTTGCTGCACAAATCACAGAAACTACAGTGTCTCAATGGCTGAATAATATGAAGGCAGAGGAGGATGACACTCCTTAACTACTGTTGTTCTGCTCGCTCTCTTCCCTGGAGTTAAATTTCCTTCTGTATGAGTATGCTGCCATATGAATCCCTCAGTAAAACTGACCTGGCCACATGTGCAATATGACAGACTTGCTTTGTTTTGTGTGTGGGACAGTGGTTTACAGGATTCTTCATTGCTTGCATTGAGTTTTTCTCTTTTTACTTACATCCAGCTTGTGAACAAAAATATTTTAATTGCGCAACAGTGTAGGACCATGCAAGCAGATAATTTAAAGCACATCTGATGTCTTTGCTTATATGTTTACATTGTTGATGGAGTGCACAAAGATTCAATGAACAGACAAGTTGATTGTCCACACCTTTGCTTGCAGTAACTTCAACACTGCTGCAACTGAAACAGCTTTAGCTTAAATATGAAATCTGAGCTATGCAGCATCAGCAATGAATTCAAAACCTTCTCATCACCTCTTGAATGGTTGAAATGTACAAAGATGGAGTTTCTCTATGTTATCACAGGATCCTTCATGGCCCCATCTTCATGCTACACTCTAGAAAAAAAGACAAAAGTAGACATTAGGCCTTGATAATGGACCTGTTCAAGCTATATAAAAGTAACTGAAGTGTTACTACGTCACTGAGACATCTGGGAATACAGTCATGATACTCACAATAAACCACAACATCTATTAAGGAATGCAATTCGTCTATAAAGGGACACCACTGGAAAATCAGAGCTTTCAAATCAGTCAAAAATGCCACGTAATTAAACACTGAGTGCATCAGTTGACCTGAAGGTAACAGATTGTTAGCTAACATTGGCAGTTTGGGTTTTAGGTCATTTTCCATGCTAAATGTTAACAGAAATATTGTTACGCATCGTGAGTGACTGTCTGGCCCACAAGTCAGTCAGTAAAATTTGCTAACTCGGAAATCACCTGCAACTTTGTTTGGCTAACACATTAGGTGGAGTTTTGCTACAACACAGATGATGCTATGCGGACGGGCATCATAACTAGCTAGTTTACTTTAGCTGAAAGTTAAATTACCGTATTTGGACTGAGCTTACCTTAGCCTATATGCTATTCAGGATGTAAACGGATGTGACTACCCATAAATTGCTACACACAAAAAGACGAAATCACAATAAAGCAACTGCTCCATGTTAGCGACACATCAGCTAAAGTGTCAACACTAATTTCCACACCATCATCAACAGCGCTTCACCATTAATCGTCCTTTAACATTTAGGATAGTTTACATAGGCACAATCATTCAAAAGGACAATCATTAGTCTGTCAATTTTGTCTGCAATACGTATCTGGCTAACCCGAGCTAATGTTCTCACTAGCAAGATTAATGTTAACTTCACTTTAGCCTTTAGACCGCAAATACAGCGATCGGCTAGCTTAACATACAACATGTTAGCAATAAATCTGTCCGCATACTAGCAAGCAGACTTACATTAGTTACGTTACTCCTCACTTGCAACACAGACTAGCAAAGGATACCTCAAGTTAAATCGGTAACGTGATGTTTAGACCCCGCATTACCCGGTGTAAAACAAAGGGCCTTCCCTGATCCATGTGACAGGATGCTAACTACCCAAGCTAATGTAAACCCTCACGTTTTGGTACAATCTGCTGGTGGGAAAACAACGTCGGCTAACTAGCGGCTAGCCGAAGCTAATCTCTGCACTGACTGCTCACAAAAAGTTTAAAAAGACATGATGACGGCGTACCTTTCAATTTCATACTCCCACATATATCGAATAACGCATGTAGCTTTGTGTTACACTTGCTCCTTTCACCGTCCGTTACTTTGAACTCTTTTTCATTCAGTCTCTTCACAAGGTTTCTTTGTCTAATTTATATGTGCTAGCTTACAGTTGTCTAGCTGGCTGGTAGCTTCAGAGGCTAGAAAATATAGCTACTGCGCAGGCGCAAGATTTGGACAACATCCTGCTCCCTCTCAACCACTGTAATAATAATAATAATAATAATAATAATAATAATCAAATATTTTGTTTATTCTTAGCAAAATTTTTTATTTAAGAACAAATGCTCCCCTAAATTTTATCTGACAGTAGGTTATTTTGAAGACTTAACATGTTGATCATTCAGACAAGAGGTATGACAAAAACACACACACATGCACATAAATATGATCTATTGCTATTTCAAGCAACTAAACACTATAGCATTCCATATTCCATAACAATAAAATGCTAATTTTACGAATCACAAACTTTGAAAGGGACCATTCCACAGATCCAATAGTCTTATTTTGATATTTGAGTGCAGGTAACTGGCAGGCTCTCACATTCCTGTAGGTCCATTTAATATGGTTATA
>CM045456.1:24464689-24513967 GCA_024666655.1 Dascyllus trimaculatus | reverse complement strand
GTGCACAGTAAGAGGCAGTCTGGTGTGGGTCCGGCCCACGGGGACAGAGCAGCGCGGGAAAGAGAAATCCCCACAGGGTCCAGCGCAAAGGGCCCCCAGGGTCGAGACGCAAGGGGCAGGGAGGGCCCGTACAGACCAACGGGCCCCGCCATCACCGCGAGCCATGCGGGCCGCAGCGCCAGACCACCGCCCAAGTGGCGGCCATAGACCCGCCACAGGCCAGCTGAGTGCCGCAGCCCATCCCAGAGGGGGAAATGCGCCACGCCAGCAGGAGCACGGACCACGGTAGTCCGCACACACCCAAAAAAGCCAGTGCGCCAGGGCCGCAGGACGCGCACCTCACAGCACTACCAATGACATCCCCGCCCCGCCACACCCCAGGACAGCACAGGCCCGGCCCTGGGCCCCAGCCAGCGATTCTCCATCTCCAGTGGTAGCACACACGCCCAGACAGGAGCCAGGATCCCCCCCCCAGAAGAGATCACCCGGCCCCCGCGCCAGACCCCCAGGCAGCAGAGGACCCCAGGCCCCCCCAGGGGAGGGAGAGGGGCGAGGAGGAGCAGGAAGGCAGAAGAGGAAGGAGGAGGAGGGAAGGGGAGCGGAAAAGGGGCGGGGGGGCAGCAGGGGGGCCAACACACCCCAAGCCCCCAGGGCCAGCCAGAGCGCCCCAGAAGAGACCAGCCACCACCGACCCCGGGAACCTGGGAGAGCGCGCAGATCCAGCAGCCTAGGCGCTCCAATGGCGAGACACCGGATACATCCACCACCAGGGGGGAGAGCCCGGACCAAGCAGGCCCCGAAGAGCTGCGCAGCAGCCCCAGGGACAAGAGGGAAAAGACACCACTAGTGCATCCACACGGCCTTGAAGTCCATGGCACCAACATTCCTTGAGGAGGAGAGCTTTAAGAGACTGTAGTATAGTAGAGGAGACTTGAAATGAAGGTCAAACCAATGACACAGATAGAATACATTTGTTCTGGAGCATCACAACAATTTTTTTTTTTTTTCCTTAAATTATGGGTGTGGCATACGCTAGCAGGCAATACAAAGTTAAAGATTTATATTTAAAGATCTAATAAATGGGGACCACCTTTCTGTAAAGGATACCAATTGGTTTTTACGGGTAGCAGAGATTTGCTCAAGTGAAATGTGTTCCGAGAGGAGGTTCAGCCAATGGATGATGTTGAGGGCTTTCTTATCTTTCCAATTAACCAAAATAGTTTTCTTGGCAATTGTGAGAGCTACGAGCGTGGGTTGGAATAGAGTGTCTGGTAGGGTTGTTGTTGTAAGATCACCAATTAAGCAAATGTTTGGAGATTGTGGGAACCTGCAGTCCAAGATAGAGGAGAGTTTCTGTGTCACTGCTGCCCAAAACTGATAGACAGGTGAGCATAGCCAAAGGGCATGAAAATAAGTATCAGCCGTCTTTTGTGTGCATTGTGTGCATATGTCAGTGTGCGAGAGACCCATTTTGTACATTTTATATTGCGTTATATGTGTTCTGTGGAGAACCTTAAATTGGATCAGTTGTAAGTTGGTATTTTTTGTCATCTTGAATGTGTTACTACAGATCTGGGTCCAGAAATCAAGGTCAAGGGATATGGAAAAGTCTTTTTCCCATTTTAAAATTGGCAAATGTATAGAGTCCGTTTTTAAGAGTAAACTATAAATTCTTGAGAGGTTTTTCTTATTTCTGGGGGACAGTTTTGCAATGCATTTGACAAACTCCGGTGGCTGTAAATCAGGTGGCTGTAAAGTGGTCCGAAGCGCTGGAATTTCCCTTGTAATTGTCCTCTCTACTTGTAGATACTGGAGAAAGTTTCCATTGCTTATTTGGAATGTTTGGAATAAGTTTGTATATGTCATAATTATGTTATCTTGGAGAAGGTGATGGAGATGGGTGATCCCTTTTTCTGCCCATGAGCTGAGATTGAGAGGTATTTTGTTGTTCATGAAGTCTGGGTTGTGCCAGATTGGGGATAGTATGCTGGGTTGAAGCTGGGAGCCAGTGATTTCCAGGGATTTCCACCAAGCGGATAGGGTGGAGGCAATCAAAGGATTCTTGAAGCAAGGATGGAATTTAAGGGTGGAGGTGATAAAGGGAAGGTCAGAGAGTTTGATGTGGTTACAGTCTAACTGTTCTAGTTCCAGCCAGGAGTTGTATTCTTCATGTGGATGTATCCATTTGGTGAGATATTGTAGTTGGTTGGCCAAGTAGTAATGCATGAAGTTGGGGGCTTCCAGACCACCTTCAGATTTACTTTTCTGGAGAGTAGTCAGGCTAATTTTAGCTTTTTTGTTTTTTGAATAGAATTTACCAATAGCAGAGTCTAATGATTGGAACCATTTTGATGTGGGTTTAAATGGGATCATGGAAAAGAGATAGTTGATTTGAGGTAGTATTTTCATTTTGACAGTAGCTATTCGTCCCAAAAGGGAGATGGGAAGGTTATTCCAACGCCTCAGATCACCACAGAGTCTCTCCAAAAGTGGAGGGAAATTCAGGTGGACTAGTTCGGAGAGTTTTGAGGAAATATTTATGCCCAAATATCTTATATTACCAGTGGGAAAGGAATAATCCAGGTTTTGGACTGCAGGGTTCCACGAATTCTCTGTTAATGGAAGAATAATTGATTTCGACCAGTTGATTGAGTAATCTGAAAGATGTGAGAAAGTTGTGATGAGGTTGAATATTTCCTTTAATGATGTTTTGGGTTCTTGCAGATAAAGTAAAATGTCATCCGCATATAGGTTTATTTTGTGTTCAGATGCCTGAGAGCAGATACCTTTGATATCGGTGTTTTGACGGACTGCAGTTGCCAATGGTTCAATAAATATTGCAAATAATAAGGGAGAGAGTGGGCATCCCTGTCTGGTACCCCTTTGCAAACTGAATCTTTTTGAAGTGATCCCATTGGTGGTGACTGTGGCCTTGGGTGAATTATAAAGAGCTGATATCAAATGGATAAATGACTCTCCAAAGCCAAATTTGCGGAGAACAGCGAAGAGAAAGGACCAGTTGACTTTGTCAAAGGCTTTTTCTGCATCAAGTGACACAACAATCGCTTCTCTGTTATAGCGTTGCGTCAAACTGATCAGATTCAGAAGTCTTCTGACGTTGTTGGTGGAGTGTCGGCCCTTGATAAATCCTGTTTGATCGCTGTGAATTATTGACGGGATAATTTTCTCCAACCTGGAGGCGAGTGCTTTCGCGATAATTTTGACATCGGTATTGATTAATGACAAAGGTCGATAGCTAGAAGGAAGCGTGGGATCCTTATCTGGTTTCAATAATAATTTAATTGCAGCTGTATTCATGTGAGCACTTATATAACAATTACTTTTTATCTCTGTCACTGTCCTGAAGAAAAGAGGTGCAAATATTGGCCAGAAATGCTTAAAGAATTCAGCAGGGAAACCGTCAGGACCAGGTGCCTTGCCTGCTGGCATACTGTCTAATGCACTCTGCAAGTCACTAATAGTCAATGGAGCGTCTAAGATGTCTCTGTTTTCAGTTGTTAGTTTAGGCAAGTTTAAGTTGTTAAGAAAATTGTGAATATCTTCTTTGTTTGGGTTAACTGCAGCTGAATATAAATTATGATAATAGTTGTAAAGAATCTGATTAATTTCTTCGGGTGATTGAGTATATTTGCCAGTGGGATCCTGGATTGCTGTAATGAAGGATTTTTCTTTGTTGCGTTGAAGTTGATTTGCAAGAAATTTGCCTGATTTATTGTTGTGTTCGAAATTGTTATATCTTAGTTGTTGTAGTAAGAATTCTGTTTTTTTTGACAGGATATTATTGAGCTGTAATTTTGCATTCTGTAGTTCAGACCATAGTTGATCACTTGGTTTTATTGCATAATCCTCTGTGAGTTGTTTAATTTTTTTCTCAATATCTGTCTCTATTTGTAGTTCCTTTTTTTTCTTGTATGAGGAGTACGATATTATTTTACCTCTGATTACAGCCTTCCCAGTTTCCCAAAGTAGAGATGGTGATAAGTCAGGAGAGTCATTATTTCTTAGAAAGTCTGCCCACTCCCTCCTTATTATCTGATCAAATTCTGGATCTTTAAGTAGAGAAATGTTAAGACGCCAAGTCTGAGGAGGCTTACAGTTGGGATCGGTTTGCAGGCTGAGGGATATTGGTGCATGGTCGCTGATTATGATTGGGTGAATTCTAGTGGTAGCTTTATGTGCAATAGAATTGTTTGAGAGAAAAAAGTCAATTCTTGAAAAAGATTGGTGGACGGTGGAGAAGAAAGTATAGTCCTTCTTTGTTGGGTTTTTGAGTCTCCAGATGTCGTCCAATCCAAAATCTTTCATGTAATCCTGTATGATTTTGACTGATTGTGATTGTTTTGTATGCATTGGAGAAGTTGATCGATCTACTGAAGGATTCAGAACTAAGTTGAAGTCACCACCGATAATAGTTGTTGAGTTAGCAGATAAGTCTGCTAAATGAGAAAAAACTGTATGAAAGAAGGCTGGATCGTCATTATTAGGAGCATACAGATTGGCGATTGTATATAATTTATAAAAGATTGTTGCCTGGATAATGATGTACCTGCCTTCTGGATCTGTTACTGTGGAGTTTAAAGTAAATGGTACTCTCTTGTGGACTAGGATGGAGACTCCTCTTTGCCTGCTGTTATAACAAGATGAAAAGATGATGTTATAATTAGTATCTGTAAGAGATTTTTCTTCTGACTGTAATAAATGTGTCTCTTGCAGGAGCAAAATATCTGCTTTTAGTTTAGAAGCATAGTCCATGATTTTAATTCTTTTTGCCTGTGAGCGTATGCCATGTACATTCCAGGAAACAAAGTTTAACTTTGACATAGTGAGTGAAGGTGTTCTGTAACTGAGTATGTGATAATGTAATCTAGCTTTTGTGTGTGTCTTTGTGAGCTCTCAGTTACTGTTTGTAAGTTAAATGTTGCGGTCTGTGAGCTGTGGATGTCAGGATGGTGAGGTATGAAGTGTTGGGTTAAAGATGTGTGGTTGCTGGTCAGAGACATATACAGCAAGTTATGATCTAAACATATAGCATTTAAAAGCACAACCAGAAATGCAAAACTAACAACAAACACATTATAAAGCACATAGGCACAACAAACATTGGTGATACATGGGGTGTGGGTGGGAGTGGGGAGTGTGTAAGAGGGGTGAGGTGAGAAGTACATAGAGGGGGATAGAGATCAATAAAAGGAGGAAGGGGATCCTGAACGGGGAGTGTAGAGCGGGGAAGTGAAACATTTAGACATTTAAACGTGTGAGATTCTTTTTTTTTTTTTTTTAAATAAGTTTTCTATTTTAAATTAATAAGTGATAAATTTTATCATCAAAGCCGTTTTGTGAGAACTTATCCGTTATATTTCCATGGCTTTTAGAAGAGCCAGGGGGTTATGGAGGATTCCCGGAACAGCTGGCCATCTATGTAGAGTTTGTCCACAACCAATGCAGTCCGCTTACCTTTCTGTCGGTGCTCTTTCATGATCGGATAGAGCACTTTGCGCCTCTCGTTGATCTCCCTTGGAAACTGGTCATTCATTCCGAATGAGGTGCCTTTCAGCTCCCGTCCTCTGCTTTTTACGAGCACTTTCTGCTGGAAGTGCTCGAATTTTGCAATGATGGGACGATGACGGTTTCCTCCTCGGGGTCCCAGCCGGTGAACGCGGTGGAAAGTGATGTTTTTTACCGTTTCCGCAGGGATTTTAAGAGCCGACGTCAGGAAGTTTTTCACTAGGGACTCAGGGTTGTCCGGTGTGGACTCAGGGATGCCCGAAAAGATGAGATTATCCCTCATGCTTCTGCTCTGGATGTCCAGGACGCTCTCTCTCAGGTTTTTATTTTCATTTTTAAGCGTACTTACCTCCGAAGTGACAGCTGTCAGCGTGGAGCGGAGTTCGGCGTTGTCCCGCTGCAGATCGTTTATCTGCTGGTGAGTGAACTCCAGACTAGCCTTCAGGTCCTTGATCTCCTGATGGAGCATGCCGAGGATGTCGAGCTTTTTGTTTATCGAATCCAGCACGCTAATCGGGACATCAGTAGACTCCAGGTCCTGTGTGTCAGTAGAGGAGTCGGCTTTCTTCCTCTTGTTGGGATTCTCAGGGAAAGTGGCGGTGTTGGAGCCTTCCATAGTGCAACGGACGTAGTAGTCGTCGATAAAGTTCTCAAGTTCCTCCACTGTGGTAGATACAGTGTACGATCTTGCACAGGAAGCTTAATACGGCTGTTTAATACGAAAAATAAGTCGGAAAAAACGGCGATTTGTATAACACTCGTCTAGCAGCTGGGGGCCGCCATGTTGAATTTCTTGAATCTCACCGAGTCTCGCGATCTCACAGCATCTCCTCTAAATACTCTTTTTCAGGTGCTGGGCTTTGAAGTGGACTCCATCAACTCAGTGCAGTTCTCCAATCACACAGGTTGGTTGAGTAATTTATTGGAGTGTTTTACATTCAGTTTCACAAAGTCGATTGACTCCTTTACCACTACTGTAATAACATGTCATAAAGGTGCACAGTAAAGCTTTTGATTGCACGTGTTGCTGTGGAGCTGTTTTTTCATGAGGAGGTCTCGTGAAGATAAATGTGTGTGATCATCATGTTCATTATAAAGTAATATACTCTACTGATGACAACAAAGCAGAGTAGATTTACACAGTTATTACTGTGCATACTGTTACAAACATTTCTCCAAATAATTGACAGGGCAGTGTCTGTCTGTGCTTGCAAGGCTATTCTTTATATATTTTAACGTCGGTAAAATATTTATCAGGAATGGCTTACCAGTAGTTCCTAAGACATTTCTTGCAGGCTGGAAACATAACATCTGTTCACATCTAGTTAGCACGTTACATCCAGTTTAATAAACTTGTGTTTATGCCATTTAAGCTGTTGCTGACGAAGCACTATAAAAGTAGGAATCAGTAAAAGAGCAGAAGAAAAAGAAAAATATCAGTAGCAACATTCTGGTTTTAGTATAACAGATATGCATTTAACAGATTTGTTACCATCTAAGGATTCATACTGGTTGTTTGAGCTGTAAACAGCAATTGTAAACAAAATTACATTGATCACAAGAGAATCCCCTCGTTTAATAAGGTGCCTTACACGGCAGTGCAGAGGTGTCAGCAGAGTTTATCACTGTTCTTGTACTTTGCCTTGTCAGTGCAGAAGCCTTTGGATGAGTTGTGTGTGCATGCTTTATCTGAGGCAGTGAAATATGCTTAGTGCGACCATCAGCCAGGTTTAGAGGAGGGGACCTGGGTACTGTGTTCGAATAGAAAAGTTAATGTTTTTCCAAGAACTACCCACCTCTCAGGTTCAGTGACCAGAGGAAGGTAGCATATTTATAGGACTGTGGTGTTTGACAAAAATGCAGTTAAACCTGTATTTGTCTGCTTTCTTTTTTTTGCTTAAAATCCTCCACCTGACAACAAACTAGAATGATAAATGTAAAACTGCATCAAGCTTTCAATATTTGATATTAAACTATAATTGTTACACCTATAAAATATTATATTTAAGTAACTGAAGTGCTTTTGGAATGTAAATAGATTGAAATCCCTACAGTAGAACACTCTGAAGATGACCATATAAGTGAAGTGTAGACTTTCATATGGAAGAATTCTTATTGTATTGGCATGTATGGTTGTGTTATCTTGAGACATAATTTCGAAGACACAAAGCAGAATGCTCAGTGAGGCAAAGAATGAAACCCACAATAACAGCTAGAGGCTTAAAGGAATCTGTGGAGCTGATTAAAATCTTATGAGTCTTCCATAGGCTAATCAAACAGGCATCGTGTCCATTAACAACTCCAGTTTGTTTCCTGTGTGATTTAAAGACGTCAATAATTTTTCTAATAGTCATTTCAGAACGTCAGAAGGTCATTACAAACCACTTATCATTGTTCCGAGGGCATCTACACAATCCTCAAAGGGAAAAATATTCCATACGCTGTCTAACCAAAAGCATTTTAAACATATTTTCTAACTTATGTCTGTGATACAACTACAACAACAATGGCAGCATGCTGGGTACTGAGATAGAGTGCAGAGTTGCAGCTAACTAAACTATGGGTTAACTTTAGGGATTCAAGAAAACTTTGTCAGTTCTTCTCACCAACCTGGGTTTTTTCAGCAATTGTCTGTTAATTAACTTTTAGACAAATGAGACTGTGTACTAGAACACGTGGGGCACAAACTGGGACTGTCACTGTCCCACTGATACACTGTATTATAGTCACACAATCGCCCAGTGAAAATGTTAAGGAAAACGATAGCATGTTGCAATTAGTGGACTCAAGACACTTGCAGAGATGATAGGATTATTATTTGGGGTTCATGTGCCAAAGTATGTGAAGAATGTGTTTTCACCACAGGGGCAGGGACACAGAAATCATTTCAATCAATGTAAACATCTGCTTCTCTGAAGAAGTAGTCAGTTTTGAACATTTGGACTAAATTACACTACTGTGAGAGTCTAATCCTACTTGTCGAGTCTGCTAGTTATGTGTAAACAGTATTAATATTCAGAAATGCTCGTTCTCAGCGGAGGCATTGGTTTACACACCCCTAGCCACAGCACATGTTTCTACTTTGCTGTGAGCCTTCTGTTAAGTCCTCACTGCTGGAGGCCTGCTCACTGGCTCGGGGTCAAGTCCGGGCTCCGTGTGAACTCTGTTCTCCAGTATACCAAAGTGTGTTTGTGTCCATTCTGTGTCCAATCATTTGCAGTCAGAACAGCTTTTGAGGGTTCATTCTAGGTTAATGGTGAAATGGAGACAAAGAAATGAGGGAGCTGGCAGGCAGAATACAAGCTTCCCATTCAGTCAGTGTGGAGGCCCCGCTTGGCTCTGGACACCACAAAGAGGAGAGGGACCTCAGCAGAGGGAGTTGGGGGATGGAAAAACAGAGCAAGGAGGGAAGTGTCTACTAAGGAGATTTATACACAGCAGGGCTAATACAAAATAGCACTGTCTTTAGTGGTTTAACCAGTGTAAACATTTGTGTCATTGTCCCTCCTTTATCCTCAGAAGGTCTGAAAACATAATTGTCATTTCCCAAGTTGAAGGTCAGAAGATGTCTTTGAAATGTCTTAAAGTGTTGCATCAGAATATGAGAACATTATTGTTTTTGGTTGATGGAGCACATTTCAAACTGAAAATCTGTTAGCCATTCAGCAATGAAAACTAACAGATGTCTTGTGTTCTGTTTTCTCTCTTCCCAGGCTATGCCCACTGGAAAGGACAAGTCCTGACAGCAGAGGAGCTGAATGTGCTGTATGAAGGTATCAAGCTCAATAAGGTCAACCACTATGACTACATCCTCACAGGTGAGTCTTAGGAATGTCTCTTTGTAGACTTGGGTAAAGAGATATGGATGTTAGGAAGCACTTTACACTTATGACCACTTGGTTGCCCTGAATTAGAAGAGTTACTTCTCCACTCAAGTGCAGGATTTTCCCAAAGTCATTTTCTTGTTGACCCAAAATGTTTAAACTGAGCTTCTTTGTGATTATTTTCTTTTCATTGTCATGATTTTTTTCCTCAAAGGGTACAGCAGGGACACATCCTTCCTGGAGATGGTGGTTGATATTATTCAGGAGCTAAAGAAAGCCAACCCCAGCTTGGTGTATGGTAGGTGTAAGATTGGGTTTTCATGTTGGAAGTGTAACTTGTTGTTTGTGTGATTGCAAAGTTAATTTTAGCGATTTCTTCTCCGCAGTTTGTGATCCTGTTATGGGAGACCAAGGTGCTATGGTAAGTGTCCCACAACTAACTCCCTTGTTTTTCTTGCACACTATATAGCTGATCACATTTTAGACCACAATAATGTGCTGTTTTTTGCATTGGTGCAAAAGGTTCATATTCAAAGCACTGCAGAGCTGCCACGATTACTAGGCATAATTGATAATGTGAAATTGAAATTGCATCAACATCAACAACATTTTTAATCAACTCGTTTTGTTTTTGTTTTTACTTCAGTTCATTGTAGCGACAGGTTTTTATTCAGTATCACTGCATTGTTGTGTCATGGCGTCAGTTGTTTTTGGCTCCAGTCAGCACTACAGTTTTAGACAATGGTGGCGGCAGCAAATTCTAACACAGTTCAGTGTGAAAGTTTCCAAAGAGCCAAGGCTTCAAAAGTATGAGAGTAATTCAGATGACCACAGAACAAAAAGATGATTTGTACACTGCTGCTGCGGTCTGCCATTCAAACTTTTCACACAGTGCAATACCCAGGCTGCTGAAGAAAAAACCCAGATTGTATTTGCCACTGAGGCACTTTATATCTGTTTGCTTCTCTCCTGCTCTCTGTGCTCACGCATGCTGTATTATATTACAACTGAATTCCTAATTTAGCTGTTCTCATTTAGAGGTTTATCTGTTTCTATTGTCCGACAATGGAACTAATGTTAAACAATAACTGAAACACAGTCAATTTAGACTACATGTTTTCCAACTGTGCTGCTGACAAACTCGCTGTATACATGAGTTGAAGACAACGGCTTTGCTGTGAATTCTGCAGTATTTTCACAGAGTCAAGAAACTACTGCTAAAGTCAGACAACAATTACACAATAGGGAGAAAAGGAGTTTCTTTAGCTTATCTGAGCTAGGTAAATATCCAGCGTCTCCGTGTTGCAGTTTGTTACCTTTTATGAAAGGGTTTAATATAAACTTGGATTTGTTTTGGCGTCGCATTACTTTACACTATTTCATATAATAAATAGAGTAAGAGTTTAACCTTACTGTTTTGCAGTTTAAAATGTGAACTTTTATTTACATTTTGTATTGTGCTGCATTATACAATGAAATACACTTTGTTAAAACTAAATAAATGTAATGAACTCTGTAAAAAAAATCGATAGCTAAATCAATACAAAATAGTTGTTAGAAGCAAACCTAACGCACTTTATAAATTATATGAATTGATTTGTTGCCTCTGGAGCTTTTCATTTGTAATTATTATGTTATTACCAATGACAGTTGTATTGAACAGTTATTTCAGACATTCTGACATTTTGTAAAAGTAGCTTTTGTTTTGTTTTTTTTGTCTGATTCAGTATGTTCCAGAGAACCTGCTGCCAGTCTACAAGGACAAAGTAGTGCCTTTGGCTGACATCCTCACCCCTAACCAATTCGAAGCAGAGTAAGTGCACTTTAAATGATAGTTTAAAAAAATTTAAAAGCTGCCTATTCTGTAAAAGAATTTAAGGCCCGTGTTGGTGTGTGAGGAAGTGTGTCGCTTTTTTTTCTGATTGGTAGATCTGTGACTCTCTGTTTTTCCCTAGGCTGTTAACTGGGAGAAAAATAAACACAGAGGAAGATGCTATTGAGGTGAGTATTGTAAACATGTCCTGCTTTGCTGTATTAGTTTGTGACACCACCAAGTAAAAAACTTGAGAACATGGGACCTTATCTGTTCTCCAGGTGATGGAGTTGCTTCATAAAATGGGTCCAGAGACTGTGGTCCTCACTAGTACAGACCTACCGTCCAAAAATGGGGACCAGTTCCTGGTGGCTCTTGGGAGCCAAAGAACAAGTAAAGTACCAGCCAACTTTCTCTGTACATAGTGCTTACTTTCTGCTTTTCGAGAGTAAATTTGGAATTCGCCCTAACTTGATTTTGATTTTGAATTTCTTGTGGGAAAACATTTGTGTGCATACTGTCTGACTGTTTTTGGTAAACAGGACAAAATTATGGTATTGCAATTATGAGGTTATAATGCTCTTTTAGGGTAATAACATATATAAAGTTCAACTGCCTAAAAGTGTATGTACATAAAACTATTGCTGAGTGTAATTGCAACTTACTGACCCTGCCATTTTTGATCATCACTACGCTGTCTGTCCTCATCACTGCAGAAAAACCAGATGGGACCAGCACCAATCAGAAAATTTGCATGGACATCCCCAAAGTAGATGCTGTATTTGTGGGAACAGGAGACCTGTTTGCTGCTATGCTGCTAGCCTGGACTCACCATCACCCTAAGGACCTGAAGGTCAGTAACACACATATATTTTCAGTCAAAAACTGATGAAATCTAAACCACTTTTAGGGTGATTTTGATGAGATGACAGTCCTGTATGCGCAGCCATACATATTTTGTTCAATAAATTAACTCTAGCTCACTCTAACCTGGTCTTCCTTTTGTCTTTTCACAGGCGGCCTGTGAAAAGACTGTTTCAGTCATGCACCATGTCATTAAGAGGACCATTACTTATGCCAATGGTAGGGTTTGTGTGTGTTCATTGACTTCAGTTTATCATGAGGTCTCTCCACTTTGTCTTCCAGCTGTTTACTGAATAAGTTGTTTACTTATTGCTCCCTTCTGTTGTTAATACTGTACATATACAATCAACAGCAATATGTCCACCAGTACTTTACATCATGTCAAGGCTGCTGGCATATTTCAGATGACGATTGTCAACATGTCAACTGATTGCATCACTCACCTTTTTGTTGATCATTTAATTATTTGGTTGTGCTATAATCCCATATTTAGCTAGAAGGAGGCAAACAAGTAATTTCATAATTGTTTGCCTAATAGCTGAATAGAAAAAGCCACAAGATTTAGAGACAAGAATTGTACTTTGACTTCTAGCTGACTTGTCAACCACAGTCAGAAAACCAGGTGTTTTCCTTCAACTGCTCTTCATCTCTCTTTCAGGGGTAGCTGGCCCTGGGAATAGGCCCAGTCCTGCACAGCTGGAGCTGAGGATGGTTCAGAGCAAAGCTGACATTGAGAATCCCGCCATTGTAGTGCAAGCTAAGGTTTTACAAAAGTCTTCATAATGAAGATAGTAACTTTCTGTGAACATTCACATTGTGTGCTGGTACGACTCTGCTTCACATCTGGGCAGTCTGCCAGACACATGTAGGATTTTCACATCAAAGACTGTCACGTGTCTCTGCCTTACAGAATCTCTGAGGGAGTACAACTATGTTTTCAGAAGTGGTCAGCAGGATTTGTTGTATGTACATTCTGCTCACAAACACACTGGTATCACTGCCATATGTGTCTGTACTATGGCCTGTGTAGACATCCTCTGCCCTTGATTCAAAACAAAAAAGGACATCAGCCAACTATGTTTAGGTTTAAGATAGTGTAAATGTACTTGAATCCTCCTTAACATAGTGAAAATAAGTTTTTACTGTAAAACAACTCATTCCAGTTAGGATGAATAGAAAACCAGTAATGTTTGCATGAACATGCCTCTACTTGTTTTGACTACAGTAAGTCAGGACACATCACATATACTTCGAGTGTGTTGCTCACAAGGCATTATAAGCACATCAGTATACTGTCTGTAATAAAATGAAAATGCTTTGGCTTAGGCCAGAACACATGGTGTGAAAGCGCTACTGATATCTTTTTCTGAAATGATGCATGCAGTGTGCTTAAAATGCACTTGGGTGTTTTATCACTTCAAGTAAAGTGTTACCATCATACACATTCACACTGGATGCATTATAAGATGTTTATTGTAACTCCCACAAAATGTCAAACATCTTATGCAATTAATATGTAGTCTAGTTTCATTATTCCAAATTATTTCACTTTGTTTTATTTAAACAAAAATTAACTTTAATGATAATCATGATAATAGCTGATGTCAAGAATTGTTCTTTTAATGAATTTTCTGAAAAGGTTTTTCACCTCGTTTTAAATTATGCAATGCTGTCTTGAACTACCAAGTGTGTAACATGTTAGATCCATGTCTTAACATCTCAAATTGAGGTATTTGCACAGATAATCTTTAATATATTTACTAATGATCATTGTTTTCAGTCTTGACTGTTGTCATATCTCAAGAAAAGAGTCGAGAGACCACGCTGTATAATAGCCTTAACAGGGTTAGGAAGGCTAGAAGCATTGATTGTGAATGTTTTTGTGTGCTAATAACTGATCCTCACACATAATGTTAGAATGTCAAGTGCCAAACCTTGAGCTACTGCTCTGATATAGAGCAATAGAAGAACTGTAATAATAAATTATTAATCTTTTACTGAATCTGTCGTGATTTTATTTGTATTTTTTTATTTATTTATATTTATATTTTAAGATGAGTGGCCTAAGGGCATTATATATATAAAAATATGTGTGTGTGTGTGTATATATAATGTTCACATGGGGGAGATAATTGTTCTCTGAGGTTATTTTTTGCAGTCTGAATACAACTCATATGTTTTTTCTTTACTTTTATAAACGAGAGCTACAGGCTTAAAATCTAGTCCAGTTTGAATGGGAAAACAAAAAAAAAACATTGTCCAGGAAAAAAAATAACCTGAGTGATTTTACTGAGACTTAGACAAGAATGTAAAATCTGCCATGATTGGATTTGAGTCTATGCATAGATTGTAAAGAGAATGTGTTTAAAAGATGAAAAGAGTGAAGAAATAACATGTAAAAGCAAGTACAGTAAGTTGGTAAATCTTAGTTGTATGTCCAGGTGCTTACTATATTGTGATTAGGGCCAGGTGACAGGGCTATGTATTGACAACACTAATCCACAGTTTGAATAGCCAGCATTAGCCCAGATACTCAGACGGGCCAATACGTCTGTCAAACTGTAACCTGAATGCAGCAACAAAGTTACACAGACATTTTACCAGTGTTTGGTATGCACAAGGTAACTCGCATAAATGCATAAAAAACATACTTCATTGTGAAATAGAATGGATGGTTTTGATTTGCCATAGTGAGTGGTTCAGGTTTCATTCTCAGTTCAGCAATATGAAATCCTATGTGTACACTTAATATGTATGTTATTGACAAGATTTATCACACTAAAGGTGTGGTGGTGAATGTGTAAAAGAGGTTTCTCATTTCTTCAGCTCGTCTGGCCTGCAGATTTAGGTGCAGCTATGAATGTGCACCAGCAGAGGGCTAAAGAGGTCTAAAGTTAATCAGACATGTGCACCTGCTCAGGAAGTGACACAACCACTGACATGACACTGTGCAAGCATACAATCTGCAAGGTTGGGACTCAGGAGAGAAAACGGTTCTAAAGTTTAAGCTGTATGCAATAATTCACAGGCAGGGTCAAGAAAATAATCAATTTCACACATGGGTAATAAAAATTTCAGAGAATGGCTAAATGTTGTTGACAATATTGGGGGGAAATCTACAGGTTATAGGGAGAATATGATGCCAACAAATAAGAAAATTATAGGCAATTCTGTAGAGTTCCAAATAATGCTAAAACTATAAGTGATTTCTTTCCTCAAGTACATGTAGATAGCAGTTTTTATTGTATTTGTGCTACGTTTTTAGACAAAAGGATACATTATAAAAAGCTACACTGAGTAAATGAGACATTTTCAGGCTGTAAGTTGTATCAGGGAATCAGTATAACAGGACATAATAGGCCCACATATAAATGCATTTACACTACTTTTACCTGCTAAAAGCTTGCAGGCATGTGTAGGGCTGCAATAATGCTTTCCCCCAAAATATTAGTGAATTTATTTTATCTCTGTGAAAATGAATGAGGGGCCGGACCGGATGTGGGACAGGCCACCTTCAGATGGGCTTGGAGGAAATGTGGGGCTTTAACCGACAAACAATAGCGCTCCTGCCAATCGCATTACCTCAAGTCATTTTTAGTGCGTTTCAGGAAACGGACCAAGTGAGAAAGCCTTCCTCGACAGACTTATTTTACGCCCCCCGAAGGCCACAAAGCAGCGGAAAAGTGTAACTAAATCCACCAACCGGCCCTGCTCCCCGGTGAATAATCTCCAGGTAAGACTGGGTTCCGTTACTGACTGCTGCTAACGGGGGTTTGGCTAACTAGCATGGTGCACCGTTAGTTGCCTATTTCCAGAGAATGAGGGCTATGTGGGGAAAAGTTACCATTCACTGGCAACTTAGCAATCCTTCTAGCCGACTCCTTTATTTCCTCCAGAAACAGTTATTACCCCTGCTATACCCATTTTGCTAACTTAGCATGCTAGCATGCACCGTTAGCTGATCTCTGTCCTTCTGGTGAGTTACACACGCGTCAGGTTTAGGTTAAGCTCTTGTCAACGGGCTTGTACACGCGTCTGATAGCAGTAGTTGTACAGGTGGGGTATATTTTCTCATGTATGTAAATGTAAAAGGTTCTGTTTTGGCTACTTTGAGTTCACCGGGCTGCTAGCTCACGACCCCGGCCGCAGCCAAGCCATGTGTGTCCAGAGATAAGCCGTGTCAGTGGCTTGATTCAAGGGATGTGCTGGCTAGTTGGTTGCTGAGCATTTATTACCCCGGTGATGCCGCATTGGTGCACTCAGTTCACTTTAGCATCCTCATTCAGAGGCAATGGAGCTACAAAACTAACGGTTCAAGACTGGAGCAGCGTGCAGTTTGACATGCCGGAGTTGATGGCAAAGTATCAGTGGGTTCATTTGCGGGGGGGACTGCAAGCCCTCCATGCTCCGCTGTGCGTCATGTGCGCCAGCTGGCTCGGGGTTGACCTACGTACCGATGTCGTACCACTCATCAGACGTAAGGTTACTGGAGTTCATTGAAGTCTGCGGCTCTTTAAGCCAGGTCTAACTTTAGTCTTGAGCCTTAGTTTTAACCAGCGAGACCAGCAGTACAGGCAAGTAATATTACCATCATCATTCTTAGCACTTCTTTGCTAGCAGTGTTACAAGTGATTTTTGGTTTACCAGTGATCGTGTTCACAGTGTGACTGTTCATGCTGTGTACAGGAGACAGCTGTGGTCTCACAATACTGGACACGTTAGACTGGAGCCAAATGCAAAGTCCATTTATGGGGTGTTTTAATTCAACAAACAGCAATAATGGACATTAGATGATAATATTTATATTGGCCCAGTGATTCCACACAACTATTGTAGAGGCACCTGTTAGTCACGGTTGTGTTTGTATGTTACTGACCTTGACAAGGGTGTATGTGGACTGTTATCATGCTTGGTAATACAAGTGACTGATGATTTTTGGTTTAAATGATAAATTATTAGTCATTAAACAAGGTGGGCGTTTGTGTGTGGGGGGTTTGGTTCTTTGATTAATGAGGGCAATTATCATAATTGCAATCTGTTAATTTTCTATCGAGATAATTACAACTTGGCTGTCTAATCTTCCCTGCATTGGTTATAATCATGAGTTTATCATGCTGACCACAGGGGCCCCTAATAGCTATTGCTCTTATTAATCAGACAAAATGTGTTGCAATCACCAATTATGTCTATAATGTTCTATAATGCATTCACCTGGACAACTGGAAACATCCAAATGTTCCAGCTTTCAACCTGGTGAGAAATGTTTCTGGTCAGCAAGAGGCCATTAACCACTTTACACAAATACATAATTCTGTGTTGCTGCATTTACCTGTTAGCAAAGTCAGTGTTATTTTATTTGTAATAGTTCTCTCACAATCAACAGTATTACATCTGTGGGTGTTTTCATAAGACAAAGTCCAAACTGAAATCTGTAATTGTTTGATAAAACACACATGTATTTTCATGTTAGCCAAGTTAAGCATCTTCCATAAAGATCTTCTGAGTCATACAAATGCTGCTATCAGTTGAACAGACTGTGGTGGTTCGATGTGGAGTGACATCCCTGTTCACACGCAGTAGTGACCTATTGATCTCCCTTATCTGCTAATCAACCACTATCTTGCCCTATAGGACTTTGAAACATAGTATATGTTAGATAAGCCTTTATCTGAGCAATGCCATCATGCATGGTAATCCCAGACTTTTGTTGCAGTGTAGAGTTTAATTACCCCATTATTCATTTTGGTCAACTGTTAAGTAACTTGTAGCATTTACATTCAGTTTAAAGTGTTCTGTCATTTCCTCACATAAACTCTTCCTCTTTTTGTCATCAGATCCATTATCTTACTAACTACAGCAAGAAGGACCTTTTGTTTGAGCCTTATCAGTCATCACTGGTTACTATGGCCACATCCAGAAAAGGCGCTGATGCAGCCTTGAAAAGGTTGTAATTTTAATAATGTTTAAGTAATGACAAGGACAAGGCCATTCTACATCAGTCAACTTTTTACCTAATTTGTTATTTGAAGCTTTGAACGTTGATATAGCAGCAAATGGCAATCTGCTGTGTACAGATAGAGTGGAGTGGTGGCATCCTTAGCTGAGTGCAGTCACATCTTCTGTGTGTGCTCTCTGTCCTGTTTTGGCAGCGAGTCCAGCCATGCATGCATGTGAGTGCATGTGAGTCCCTGCCTTTGACCCTGTTGACCCTCCCTGCGTTTATACATCGACCCAGAGTGACAACCTCAGAGACCGTATGGGCTACTCCCCAGACATCTTGGTAACACATCTTGGCAGTTGTTTCCAGCTAATAGGACAAGGCCCCCATCTAAGTGAATGGGGAGAAATAGCCTTAACTGCACTTTCAGTTGTCAGTTGGAGATTTAAAACTGCATTTATAGAATCACCAGTCAAATCAGATAAAGCCTGCTTCAAAAGTTTGGTGACTTTCCCTAACAAAAGGTTTAAAAACATTTTGCTCTGCTGGTTATACTTCTACTGCACATGTGTACAGTTTTACACAGCTGGCTGGGTGTTTCCCAGTTCAGCTGTTAGAAGGACAATCATTGATTTTTTTTTTGCAGGGAGGGACAGGAAGTGCCATACAACCACTATCTTTGGCATTAGGGAATTTTCTCAGGATTATTTAAGTGCAAGTATCCCCCTTATAATGTCTGACCTCCCTCATTAGATGGTAAATGCAAGAGTGCAGCCCAAAAAGCAAAGAACTTTTTTTAAAAGATAGTTTTTTACATAATTCATGTGCACTTATTTCATTTCAGCTCATTGTGAGAGTGTCTGCTGTTCTGCAGCTCTATAATATGCTCTCAGTTTCATCACAGTGGAACAAACATGAGCAGAGCAGAGGAGAGATAAGTTAGGTGAAGATAACATTACTTGAATTGATAATATCTTCCTATAGCATATCAGTGTATTTTACAATGCTAACATGGGCTCATGGTTTTGGATTGTTCCTTGTTAGCTCTCATGTTTACAATCTTTTTGTTTATGAATTAATACGCAAAGGAAGGGGGGAGGTGTGGTCGACTTACCCACTTGTTTTGGTCTGAGATGCTGGTGTTCGAGTAACATCCAGTGGTTCTGAATGTTGTATACAGCACCTTAGAGACCTCCTGTCCTCTCTGAGAAAATCCCCTCTCTTGAGGCTTTGCATAAAATGTTGGAATAGTTTTCAAGATTTCCTCAATATCAAGTCAAGTCCCTCTGCTCACTTTGAATATTATAATATGAGATGTCACCCAGAGGCAAAGATCTTTAAAGGGTGCTGTAATCACTTTGAATGATGGTAGATGGCTGCAGAGACTATATATGCCAGTAGAATCAATGAATTACTGGTTTTGAGATTTTCATTGGATCTGTTGTCATAGTTATGATGCATTGTACATCCTGGTTGTAGGATTTCCATATTTTTTTGCCATGACAGTGATAACTTCAGTTTTTCTTACAAACTGAAATCCAATATTGCCAAAACTGATAAGTGCAAGTTAAATCTCTCCTGGTGTATCATAATGGTTTTTGCTTTTTTGGCTAATGTGTGTATGTTCATGATAAAAGAAACTGAATGCACTTCAAGTTTTGTTTCACCTTTCAACAGTAATGCTAAGAGAAACATTTAACTGTAGTGGTACTAAGTGATGTAGCTTTAGAATACACATCACATATGGCTGAGCAAACAGTATAAGTGATGCTGCTATTGAGTGTTTGGCAGTACACTGGTGCTCTGTGAGGATTGAGAGCTCTTTGTGCTTTAAAACATGGATGACCTTCCCTGTCCAGCTATCACAATGTATTTTTATTTCCATTTGTATTTTGCTTTAACGCCCAGTGGTAAGACCCCAGGACTTTACTGTAACCTTTGGCCGGGTTGCTTCAGTAAACGCTTGACAGTTTCTTTCTGTCTGTGTCTGCCACATTGTCAGAACCACATTAACATTAACTCAGTGCAAGAACCCAAAGGCTGTTGTTTGCTCTCCTACTAGCTATTCTATGTGCCTGAGTAATATCAGTGTGTTGTAAAGCCTTTTCATTCTCAAGGTATTATAAAGAAGAGAGAGTGCTAGGATGAGGAATCAACATTGCTGACTTCCAGGCTTCAGGATAATTTATCCCAATTATACCTGACGAGTGAGAAAGCAGAGCATGGCAACACATGACAAGGTTATTTAAGGAAAATATTGACCATCTGTTTGAACTCAACCCTAATGATAGGTGGTAGCTAACAGGTGCCTAAGGGCAAAGCGAATCCCTGGGCGATGAAACAATAGCAATATAGACAATAGAATGTTCCTTAGTTTCTCTTAAATGCCACGAAGGAACACGGCAAACTGGCAAAGTTCAGTTGCATGACCAAACCCTAAGCATGCTTTATCTGGTTCATGAAAGGCCTACCATATCTCTTGATAATAAAGCCCCTTCACCCTCACTCACTCCCCATGTGGTTTCCATGCAGGCTTCTGAGGCATGCAAGTCCACTGCTGTTGCCTGGGCCTCTGGATGTCTTACTTTGTGCCTGCAGACCTCCATTTGTTGAAGGCTGCAGCCAGCAGGAAGTGGCTTCGTGATTAAAAAAAAACGCCCCTTAATCTGTGTTCCCACCACCTCCACCTAAGCGGTGACTGCTGGCATCCTGCTCTGAGAGCTGACTGATTTGACATGACATAGAGGCCGGTGTAGGTCCCTGTTTGGTGACACCAGGTCCTAACCTAGCCCTGCAAAATCCATGCAGTGTGTCCCCGGGTACCTAAAGTTTGACAGTTTTCTTTGTGTTTATTTCTCACATCTTACTGATGTTTGGACAGTTCACATCAAAGCTGGCACTTTTTTTTATCTAATGTGGAACATGGTGAGATAATTGGTTTAGCCATATTTATTTTTAGGTGCATGTGTTTCCCAGTGTAAATCAAATTTATTACTTGTGTCCTGAAAAAAAGGTTAAATTCCATGTAAAGTCCTTGAATTAAGAGTTAAGTTGTTAAATTCAAAATGAAAATTTTCTCCTCACCTTTATTGCAAATAGATCATTTGCAATTATTGATATTTATCAATATAGACTGAAAATAAAATAAAATTTTCATCTGTATCATCCAGCCCTACTTGAGTGTAACAGATGCCATTCTGGACTCCACCTTAGCTGGGGAGAGCCTAGGCTGGTTCTTTGTTAATGTTAATGAAATGCGACATATCCAGGGTGCCCATAGCCTGCTAATCAGCACTAATCAGATCCACTGGATTAGAGGATGGGAATGCATGTAAGACACTGCTTATAGTGCATGTGTACCTCCTTCTTTCCTGTGAGCCATCTCTCTAGCCGTCTTCTTAGCATTCTTCAGAGAGCTCTAATAAGACCCCACCTTAGCATTTTTAGAGTTTTCTCTATACACTTGCTCTGAATGGAGATCAGTTCTTTTTGATGATTTTTCTGTTGATCGTCAACACTTTGCTTCACAGTAAAGTCTTGCGCTGATCAGGCAGTTCCTCCTACAGGTCCTTGAATCTGGCTGTGTTCTTGCTGTCATCATCATAATCTCCCTCTTTCCTTCTGTGGGATTATCATGCTGCTATGAAGCAGGACAACCTGTGACTATCCACGGCTCTCCAGGCCTTTTCTTTATGCTTTTGTTCTGACTTTGAATTGGTGGAATACCAGGAGCCAAAATGCTGAACCAGAGTGCTGTCATGATCTTCACTGGGATTTGTGGGGCAATGGTGGTCATGGCAATGGCCTACTATGTCTACTGGTAAGTTAAATGTGAGGGAGGTGGTTTGGTGTGGGGTCGCTGCACACTAAGATGAATCTTATGTGAACTCTTAGATATAGAAGTCAGCCTAGGCCTTCTAGGCATAACTCAGCTGTTCACAGCAGTAGGTGGAGTGCAGAGCACAATTTTGCAAGCCAAATTAAGTTTTTAAAATTAAAATGTCATGGTAATGTTACACTTCCTGCCAAGGTGTGGGTAAACTTTGACATTGTTTAGCTGGTGTCTGTAAATACACATTCTGACTGTACTTTCTAATATTGTCGACTCATAGCAAGCTGTGGTTATTTGTTGGTACAGAAGGTGCTTCAGGTGATGTAGAGCAGAGGCAGCTGTCCAGCCTTAAGCAGCTTTAACCTAGTCAGCATTGCTAATCCATCCTGCAGGTTGAGTAGCCTCACAGGTGGACCCTCAACCCTCAGGGAGGTGAACTTCCACTTCTCCTCACATCTTCTGTGACATACCAACAAAATGTCTGTTTTTTTGAGTCCTCGTATTTCAAGAGAACACTTGTGGCTTGGTTAACACTAGGTAAAAAGTTGAAATGTTTTCTTAATGTGATGATATGAATGATATGTCATGAAGGGATGATGTTATTTAGATTTAATATTGGTAAGAATCTCATTCAGTCTGGGGGGAGGGTCAAGTGTGAGCATTTTTGATCAAAAATGGGTTTAACTCCCTACTCTACTAAACTACTAACCCCAATAGCTGGCATGGAGCAGTGATCCAATCAGGTGCACTTGGCTGGGAAATGCTGAATTGTTTACCTGAGTTAGAGATTAACTACATGCCATTTTGCAATGTTTTAGAAAACACATAGCCATCCCATCTAATTGAACCTTAAAACAGCAGACTGATATTATCAGCTGATATTTACTTACCGGTATCTCAGATAAGTCTGTATTACCATGCTGTTGGCTGATAAGATTAAAGTATTGCAGTAAAGAAATATCAGATATGTTTGAAAAAGACATAGAAGTTGTGTCAACAATACATTGTTCAGTGGAGTGTATTGGCAGTGTGTTTTCAACTGTCTCACAAACTGAAAATCTTGGTAATGAGAAGTTAAAACTTATGCTTAACTCAAATTTATTTATTCTATAGTTTGGTTTGATTCACAGTACAGAACTCACTGCCAATACAGTCTCAGGACTTTTAACAAAGTTTGACCGACCAGAGACACAGCCTTTATTCTTCCTTAGCACTAAAAAATGCAGAAACTTTATAATGTCACTGTTTTCTTAGATTTGAATAGTTTTAGCTTTTCTTACACATTTTAGTACAAAATGCAACAATAAAGTCTCCCAAGTAAATGGATAAATCATATTGTTTTACAAATGGAACTTTAACTTTAAACAGGTCTCTTCATAGAAAAATGAATTTATAAAATGTACTCATTAAGATGGAGAAAAATCATTTGAATTAGGTTCTTTCAACATTCTTTCAAGGCCTTATTTGACCATTTAACGCTAATTCTTAAATATGTTGAGTGCTGCTGATGAGGTGCAAAGTGTGTATATATACATATATGAAAGCAGCGGTAATGCATGCAAAGTTGGTGGGTAATTAAGGTCTCAGTTTGCACTTGGATGAAAGTCTGGTCACTCGATTTAACTCCAGGCATGTACAAAGTTGGCAGCAGAAAGACCATGTGAAGAAAAACTAGAACAAAGTTCATGGCACATTTGAAAATTCCTCTGTCTGAACTATCACACACAGAGTGACTGCTTGTTGCCACAGCAGAAGTCAGCCAGGAAACTTCTCCTCTGGCTGCTTGTGGCCAAACAGTGCTGACTAACAGCAGCTGCTCATGAAGGGAAACCGTGAAATATAAACAAAGAAATTTAGCCCTAAAATTACAAACCAAAGCATCAGTTACTTGGTTTAGGGAAGTTTCATTGATCTTTCAAACCAGGTTTATATTTTCAGATGAAATAAATATTTTAATAAATGTGAACAAAGATATCAAAGAATTGATGATTAGCAGGCTAGCCTCCTGAAACGGAAACACAATTTGTCTGCTACTAAAAGCAAACAAAATAATTGAAAAATGAGTTGACATACTATCAAATCACACACATAACAAGTAAAACAGAGTACTTTAAACTAGCCAATCTGAAGTTAAAAGAGAAATGTGAGCGTTCTTAAAGATTCTCTTTCTGATTTCCTAATTTATCTGACAGCTTGGGTCAAAAGTATGACCCCACTGGTTGCACTGCAGTTTACTGATAAGCTGTGTTAGAACTGGCAAGTAAAGATGAACTGCAAGGTTGATTAACATTATAGTAACTGAAACCTCTTCACCACTGCTTATATTGGACTTCCTCATAACCCATAAGAGATTTAATTACTATGCTGACCTCTTTGATCTTTTTATTTAGTGCTGTATTTTTCCACGTTTCCAAAAAGTGGTAGATTAGCTACCTATGAAATGTGCAATAGTGTAACTTTACCCTCCCTGTCACGCTCTTCCACTATGACCAAAGGTCAAATCTGTAGCGTAATGCAGACAACTGTGCAGTATTTCATCACTTCAGAGATATTTCAGCAGCCCCAGAGATTTGTAAACGTTTCTGTGTGTATTGACCCAAGAGCCTGAGCTGAGCTTCTGTGGATGTGCATATAAGATTTCATTTCCGTCACACCCAGGTCATTTCATTAGTGTGTGTAATGTGTTGCACTGTGTGAGAGGGATTGATTGCACTGGATAAGACTTGTTGTTGGCCCACAATCATCTTGTAACCCTGTGTCAACTCTGTGCTTTAAATTAAGACTGGTTGCTTTGCTCTTAACTGGGACTGGCCTTGAAGAAGTATGGTGAAAACTTAAGGTAAAAGAGTGAACATGTTTAGATTGCTTCAAAATTGAGGCCTCATGGATTTCTCGTGGTTTACGATTTGTTAAGATAGAAAAGCAATTTGTATGTCTTAAACAGATTTCACTCACTGTTACGTTATGTATGCTGTTTGGGCAGGACAGCCATTGGGGGTTTTCTCTTTAGGCTGGACATTTGCTGTACTCTATGTGTGGACAGTGGTTTTTGAAGATGTAAGAAACCAGTCATTTCAGACAGAAGAAGACAGTGTCTGCGGTTCAAGACTGTTGTGTCAGTGGGACACATGGTTGGCTCACAATGTTAGTCTCCCTTGTTGTCTGGCGTGCAGACTAACAGCAGACAGCCTCCTTTTTTGCTGCTTTGCTGACACAGTTGAGCTTGTGAATACTGGTGACTGTACATATGCTGATGTTGCTGCGCTGCGTAGTAAATTGTATAATAATCAGGCGCAGCCAGTGCTTTTCCATTTATGACCTAGAGCAGTACTGATGCTTTACCTTCTGTTCTTTTCTGGTAAAAAATGCTCCCTGTGTACAGGTAAATTGTCTGATTAATCACATGTGCTAAGACTGGACTTACGATTTAGTAATTTTTTAAAATATATTTTATGTGTAGAAAAGCTTAAAACTTGAGGGCATAATGTAAAACAAAGCAGGTGGAGACCCGGTTGACACTCCTCAAGTGGCTTCGTTGTCCACAGATTAGAAATGTTTTTCAGAACAGCTTTAAACTGGCTTGACCTACACTTTAATGGGCTTTGGTGCAGATGTGGTAACAGTCCAGGAAAGGTTAGCTGTGGACATTCAGCGGATACTCACTGACAAAGCCAAGTTGTATCTGTGTAGGACATCATGTATGTTACAGTCTCCTCTAAATTCAACTATAGCTATTGGCGGCTTCCTGTGTTTTTGACAGTGCACAGACCATGTGAACATCTTTTTTTGAATATTAGACATCCATTCTTGTTTTAGCTTCTACTCAGACACAGTCACATCCTGACCACGGTGCAATAAAATGTTTCCAGTTCACCTGCTGGAGGAAAGTGGAGCACACAAAGGAGACTCTCACAAGCTGAGACAGAGCTCAAAATGTAGGACTCTGTCTGGACTCTTGGCAGAGCATTTTGGGCTGCAGCTGTTTATTGTTTTCAAGATCCATGAAATCTTCTTACAGTTCGTTCTTTATGTTGACCATAAAGAACGAACAGGGGGAGGGATCTATTCATTGTAACAAAACTTACATTGCTAACCCCCATGCTGCTCACATCAAATCAGGACAGCCAAAACAGTAGCCTTTGTCAGTCCATTGTGTGTGATGTTTGTCCACACAACTGTAATGTCACATTATTCACCCAAGGGTTGTCTTGCAGTTCCAGCTGTTTAGTCACAGTATTTAACTTTCACTTAACCTGCCACACACAATAAGAATAATAGAGGCTATTTCTGCCATTCTTATGCTGTTCGCTAACATAATTCAACCTATCTGATGCGTGGTGCACTTAATTAAATTCTGGTGTAATAACACTGTATAACTTTTTATGTATCTTTCGTATCACTGTTTGCTCAACCTGTCTACTGCTGTCTTTTACAGGACTGTGATACTGGCTGAAGGTCCGTGTAAACGCGGCTTGTAAAAGGATTCCACCGTGGTAAGAATCACTTTTATCTGTTTGAATTTTTAAGTATGTTTTCCTACAGACCAGCAGACCAAAACAGGCCACGTCCTGTTGTCTACAGTTTACTCTTGGTCTATAATTGTTTGCCACCCTGCATGCTTATTATATTCGTCTTTGTTTCTCGTCCTCTTTTGTTCTCTGTCCACATCTCTCGGTAAAGTTTATCTCATCGCTGCTTTCTCTGCTCTCTGTCAGGTTGGTCATAGTGTATAGAGAGGAGCCTCCTCAGCTCTCCAGGCTCCTCAGCCATGGCTCTGTTGGCCTACCTGAAGAGCCTGTTCATCCTGCAGCTGCTGATGGGCTTCGTGTTTGTGGTGAGCGGCCTCATCATAAACTTCATTCAGCTGTGCACCTGTGTCCTCTGGCCGTTCAACAAGCAGCTCTATCGCAGAATCAACTGCCGGCTCTCCTATTCCCTCTGGAGTCGTGAGTAGATGATTCTCCTGTCTGTTGCTCTAGATTTAAAATAATGTAAGCAAGAAAAGACATCAGTCAGGAATTTTGAGCTGGACAGCTCACAAACAAAGACACATCTAACAGGTAAAGGACAGTAGTAGTACATATTTTAAACCATGCTTTGGCCATTTGCAAAATGTAGTGCTCTGTTAATGTTTAAAAAAAAAAGTGTTTTTAGCTGCTTTTTTTCAGTTGTGTCATGCACAAACACTTTGTAGACATTCTGTCAGCAACTTGGTGGTGGGCAGGTAATGTGCTGTGACTTAACTAGAGGTTTTTGCTACTCAAAACACAGCTACTCTTATTAACCCCAATGACAGACATTAAATATGAACTACACTAAACCAAAACACTTATACAGATTTGCTGATAATGCTATTTGGGAGTAATTCCCATCACACAAAAATATTTTGATTTGGTACCTTCAAGTGTTATTTAGAATTACTATATAATAAGTGTTGAATTGTCAGTACCTTCCTAATGCCACTCTGCTGTGTTGTCGTCTCTGTGCAGAGCTGGTGATGCTGCTGGAGTGGTGGTCGGGCACAGATTGCACCCTATACACTGACCAAGCTACGGTGGACAAGTTTGGCAAGGAGCATGTCATCATCATCCTCAACCACAACTATGAGATCGACTTCCTGTGTGGCTGGACCATGTGTGAAAGATATGGCGTCTTAGGGGTCAGTTGAGCTGAACTGTAGTTTTTGAGCAACGCTTACACCCACATTTTTCTGCCTTTTAATTCAAGTTTGTCAATATAAAATGCTGCTCTTAACAATTTCAATCCCGAATGTGAGAAATACATGTATCATTCTTAAAATCATGCCCTTTTCCTCCTTTTGTAGAGTTCAAAAGTGCTAGCTAAACACGAGCTACTGAAGGTTCCTCTAATTGGCTGGACCTGGTACTTTCTAGAAATTGTTTTCTGCAAAAGAAAGTGGGAGGAGGACCGAAATACTGTCTTCAGAGGACTGAGCAGGCTCAAAGACTATCCTGAATATATGTGGGTAGGTACTATGAGATGTGTTTGTCAGCCCTCTGGTATGTGTGTAAAGGCTCAGCAGTTAGCAGCTTCTTGGCATCAATTTGATAATGTAACACATTTCTGAAATCAAATGAACTCTAACCAAGTTGCACAATCAAGATTGTGAAATAACCTTGTAGAATGGATATCTGTGTATATCATTTTAGTAAAATGTTGGTGTGACTGGCTTCATATAGGAGTCTAAACTAACAAAGTAGATTACGTGATTAATTTGTCATTTAAATAAAAATTCTAGTGTATGACAACTTTATGAGACTCATTTCTGTAGCTTCAGCCGCCGCCCATAAATTGACTAATAGTCCCTGCTTGCACAGGAAAGCTATGTGAGCACAACTATGACAAGTAGGTCAAAGGTTAAGTAGAAACCTGACCTGTAATCTATTTACAGTGAACTGTTTTTGTCTTACTGTGTGCTGTTATTTATTTTGTTTCCAAACAAGTTTAATTAACTTGGGAGGTTATTGACAACCTTAATGATCACATGACTGCTTGTGCTCTCACATCTCAGTTGTAAGTACAGTGGTATAACTACCAGACACATTACAGTGGCCAGAATAAGACACATGAAAATAAGTTGTAATAATCTGCAATTATTCTTTAATTGCTTTAAAGTTGTTCCTGAAATAATCTGTTCTTCCAAAATGTGAGAAATGATGCTGAAGTTGTTGCCCTTTGACCCAGTTTCTCTTATCTAGTGTGATGCTGGCAGTAATACACAAATGGAGTTCCCTGAGTACACCAGCTGTATTTAAAAGGTCTCAGTGTGAGGTTGTGTGTTTAATTTTTTTCCTGTGAAACTTCATGAACTGGATTTTCCACTGTGCGTAAACGGCTTGAAGAGGCAGGATGCAAACAGAAAAGTGGCTGCTTTCATGGTGTCTTATCGTGGAACAGCAAGTCCCACTGTCTGCTGTTCACCCTAACCTTAAAACTGTGTCACAGATTTTCACTGTGACTTGACCAGTTCTCCAGCCAAGATTAGGCAGATCAGCAGTTGATCTAATTACCCCTTAAGTCAAGCATCAGGCCACTGCTAATGACATAGCTTTTATGTGTTCAGGTGAACACAGTTAGTTCTCTTTTCCTGAGCTGCCGTCCACCTGTCTGCTTTAATACCACCGAGTTAAGATAGTGATTTTATTTTAGCATTGTGTTACAATGAGGTGAACTTGATCTGTAATTCAACCAAGCAGAAGTAGGGTAGCGGATGGGACAAGAGAAAAGAGGTCACATCGAGCCTGTGATTTTTTTTTTTTATAGGTGTGTGTATTAACACAGCTCTTCTCTCCCAACAGTTCCTGCTCTACTGCGAGGGCACCCGCTTTACAGAGAAGAAGCACCAAATCAGTATGCAGGTTGCAGAGAGTAAAGGCCTCCCCAAACTCAAATATCACCTCTTACCCCGAACCAAAGGGTTCACCACCACACTGCAGTGTCTTAAGGGCACAGGTAGAGTACATAAACACACTCACAAGGTTCATCATGTCCAGAACACAAGTTTTTTTATTCTCAGCCTCCTTTTCCTGTCTTTTGCAGTAACTGCTGTGTATGATGTGACTCTTAACTTCAAAGACAACCAAACTCCCACTCTCCTGGGCATCGTTAATGGCAAGAAATACAAAGCTGACATGAGTGTAAGGTAAGTGCCATCGATACCCAGCGTTGCTTTTAAATCATCGTTTTTTGCTGTAATTAGGTGTGACACTGCCAGCTGCTCCGTCATGTGTGAAGTGATGAATGAATTTTAAGCACTCTGGCCTCGTTCCAACTGCATTTTGCCCCATAACAATCAAAGAGACAGTGAGACTGGCTACATTCCCAGCATGTTGATGGTTTCAGAGCAATAGCTGTGATGGACAGGACACAGCCCTGATTAAAGAGCTGGTGATGAGACGGTATCAGATAGGGAGGCTCCCACTGAAATGAATGTGAAAAGCATTTGTTTTGTTAGAAATAAATTATAGAAATACTGTATTAAATGATTGTACTCAAATATAATGATAATATATATGAAAAGCAGAGTGCTTGAATATTGGAGGATTATTTATTTATTTATTTATTTTTGAGTTTGGAGGTCAAGTAGTCTGGAGGCAGTTAAACATACCAGATGGTTTAATGACGGAAATCACTTAGCATGAAAACTGATGCTCGGTGTAGCAGAGTGGCGGTGCAGTTTAGGTGAGGGAGTCCTCTGTTGGTGTGATGTTGCCACTACAGGCTAAAAGTGATCTATTTTATTGTGAAACACTTTCAGTCACTGTATGAGAGCTCCAGTGGAAAATGGAAAGTATTAGTGTTGTTTTGTTTTGATTGATAGACCATGAAACATCTTATTATCCATTATGTGACTTGACTTAGACAGAAGGTTTGGAAAATTAGACTGACTGGGTTATTGTGCTTATCAATCATGCATGAATACAACTTAACAGTGGTTCTTTTAAGTCTGTTGGCTGTAATTATTCTTCAGTTTTTCCTCTTGCTGATGTCATGCCCTTTAAAGACAGGGACACACATTTGTTGCCCCTCGTCCATCATCACGATTAATATTAACTGCTGGCGTTATTACTGGGGACATAACATGTGAGCAGGGGAAATGATGAACAGGGAAAAACATAGCAAAGAAACAGGAAAATAGTCTGCAATGAGAAAGAATTGCTTTGTGATTGAGTTCTTCAGGTTTTAGAGCCAAGATGTCCTTAATCTGAACGTTATTCTGAAGGTCACTCGCCATCAACGCTCCATATATAATCCATTTTGTTAATATCAAGCATCACATCTAAATTTAGTATTTTTGCTTAGTTTCTTTTCTGTGCAAATTGAAGCGATTAGCAAGTCAGTTTTATTTTAATTTGGTTAATTGTACATAACGTCCTCATTTCTGACTGTCGAGACAAAAACAAACTTTTTTGGTTAAACGTGTCCTTGCGTGTCTAATCTGTGTAGCTTCAAGAACCTTCACTTCTCTTCCCAGAGTGTGTGTAGCTGTGAAACTGTACATGGCACTGAGGCCAAACTGTGCAGTTCGTTTGATATAATTATGTACTGTTTCTCGTCCAGGCGGTTCCCTGTGGAGGATATACCAGATGATGAGCAGGAGTGCGCCAACTGGCTGCACAAGCTCTACCAGGAGAAGGTAATCCATTACCAAAATATAAACAGGACCATCAATAAAGCTGATGTTCACATCAAAGCTCATATCATACATCTTATGAACAAGCAAAAATCCAGACCGTATTATTGTTCTGATATATTTTTGAGTTTTTTAGGGGTGAGGTTCCTAAGTAATATGTAAACATGAATTAAAAGAAATTTCCTTCACACCTTACATCAGTACCAGAAGTATTCACTTTCACTTTATACCTAATTCTGTCTCGTTTGAAACACAACTTGTTGTCCCTTCAATTCTAGAGAACACAGATCCTCAGAGTAGCTTCCTAATGAGCTCAGATGTGACTTTCACATTCTTTTAATATTGTGTGACAGATTTCAGAGAGATTACTGTTGTTTAAATTTAAATGAAGCACTGGTATTTGTTATTAAAGAATACAGTGCTAATCAGTTCTTTTCGTTGTCCCTCAGGATGCCTTACAGGAAACGTACAACAAGGAAGGCAAGTTCCCTGGACCCACAATCATCCCACCTCGCCGACTATGGACGCTGCTCAACTTCCTGTTCTGGGCCACCCTGCTGCTTTCACCCCTCATCAAGTTTGCCTGTGGTGTGGCCGTCAGTGGCTCCCCTCTCCTCATCATTGGCTTTATCATCTTCCTCATCATAGGTAGGTAGAACCTGCACCACTTGCTCCCAGAATGATCCTTCTTTGTCTTTTTCTTATGTGGGAAAAAGAAGTGAAATTCCAAGCTTGTTATGTTCTCTAAAGGTGCCTTGTTATTTAACCTTCGTACTGCTGTCCTCATTCACTCACTTTTTACCCATTTTTTTTTGTCTTTTGTTCTCTTTCCAGCCTCCATAGCTATCCGCCGTCTCATAGGGGTCACCGAGGTCAACAAAACAGGCTCCAGTTACGGCAACCAGGAGGCCAAGAAACAAAACTAAAATGTGTCACCCCCTCCCGTGTATGGCCGTTTGTGTACGGTCGCCCTGCGGTGTCTCACCCTTACCCAACTCCATTCTCCTCCTACTGTTGAGTCAGTTGGTAGGCTGGGGAGGAGACCCAGCTGTGAAAACATAATAGAGACCAGAGTTAAAAATCCTAATGGCACTACAGTGAGAGAGAGAGTACAGAAGGTCTGGGGTCCAAGTTCTCTGGTGTATCACAGAACATAAGGAGGGGGAGATGCAGTACAATATTCCCCTGCATCTTTCTTAATCCAGCTAGCCCCCATCCAAGTCCCATTCAATCTCAGTAACACCCAACATGTCTGAGGTCACATGGACCACCATTCAGCCCATTTTTCTGCTCTGCACCAACTACCTCCACTTCCTGTCACAGTCATCAGCCAGTCAGGGAGTGGGGGACATGCTGATTCTTTTTACCCACAGTACACAAGCCGATCCATATTTGATCTTTTCTAATCTCAGTCTCCATCCAGGGGCAGTGTTTTTCCCGCAACAGCAGTCTGTAACATGCAGGACGTCCTTTTCTCTCACTAAGTGGGACTTGTAATGGGAAACGGTGCCTTGAGGCCCAGCCTGCTTTTCCTTAATGGGGTCACTTCACCCAAATCATACCATTTTACCTTGATGTATTTAGCCAGGAAGGTAGTTATGGTTCTTATATACACAGGTCTAAGATATCTGCCACACAGATTTCAACGATTATACCAGTACAATAGAGATGAATCAGCATTTGTTGGTGCTGAAATCATTATAAATGTACATTTGAAAAACTTAACAGCAGAAGCTATATGTTGAATGTAAAAGTGAATTTGTAAGTAGTTGGAGCGTCTTTTCAAGGAAGAGACATGACTATTGCGTTCTTCAAATTTCATTTGTAATCATTTGAACACCAACAGTGAGATACTGTTTATTCTTATTGTATTGGAGCAGCAGCAAAAGTCTGTGGGCAGAGATCTCAAAGTATAGAGTCCACACCATCTGTAAGGCCAGATACCACAAGGTTCAAGAGGGAAAATCCTTTTTATTTTACTCCTGTGATCTTGGTGTATTGACCCCTTAACATCCTGGTTTGGGGAGGCTGGTGTCTGTTAAACTACAGCAAGGGCTTTAAATGTGAAAACCGTCCCTATCAAGGATACCTACCATCTGTTACAGGTCTCATTTGTTGCCTGCAGCACCAAAACCCTCAGACACATTTTGACACATTTCAATTTCCTATTTGCTCCTATTTTCCCTTTGCTCTACACATTTGGACATTTGCATACATTCATTTTTAATCAAACACTCTCAAACCTTCAAAATGTGATGTTAATTCAACCAGTCCAAACACTGAAGCAGTTCAGCATACCACTCCGATGCCAGTCATGACAGCTGAAATGCAGCTCACTGTTTGATGTGACTCTTATGCTGCTGCTGCTGTTTAATGGCAGCGGAGCCAGATTCCTGAAAAAGGTCACCAACTGTCTTCATGTAGCCACGCAGCTGTTAGCGTATTACGTTGCTCTCCTGGTATTGACTGTAGTAGTGATATTTTAACCTTTGCCTTAAATCAAGCTTGCTCAGGCAAGGGATTGCTTTTTCGCCACCCCTTTAAAACTGCACCCACCTCTTACCTCTGTTATGTTTGATTACTCAGCCGCTCTTCTTCCCATTACAACAATGCATGGTGGAATAGCATGCATTCATTTGGTGTGATTACCAAAATGAGTGAGTAATTTTAAAAACACTCTGGATCTTTCAAGTGGACATCTATGAAGATGTTGGTTTAGTTCAAGGTGTCCTGTAACCTTGTACACTGGAAATGAAGAAAACTAATGTCAATGCAGTGACACACCATTGTTGGCACAGTTGCAATTTTATACATTTGACAATTTTAGAGTCGCTTATCCAAGATTTGATTGTTTTTAATGGTGTCTCAGAATATATGTTGGCTGCTGCGCTACAGGAGTGGATCTTTCCCCTAGTGTGACACCCCACATTTCCAAGATGCAAACAATAGTAGCAAGACGTGGAGGGGACATTTTGGTTCATGCTCTCTCGTTCCCCTTCCCGTGCCACATGTAGTATTGATCATACATTTTAGTTTTTTGGCTTAATTTTTTTGGGATCATCACTCCCCAGCAGCAGCGATATGTTGTGTACTTCGTCTTTCTGTAGTTATCTCAAACCAGACAGATTTCATGCAAGCCTTAATTAGTGCTGCTTCATTTTTGTGTGAATATGTAGATGCTGACCCCTATGGTAGTGAAGGACTGAGAATTAAGAAATTGTTCACCAGTACATTAGGCAAGTTGTTGGGATTAGTCGGCAAGTAACTTGCTTTTAAGTTTTGACATAAAGAAATAAAGACAAATGAGAATGAATCTAGTTGGCTCCTATGTATGAAAGATACAGTTTTTAATTAATCCACATTTTTTACACAAAAATACTTTGAGTTACGTTACCTCAGATATTTGTGGAAAGCTTTAGGATCTTTGGCTGTTATAGTTTCTTAAAAATCTGTTTTCTCTGAAATCCAAACCAACAAACGGCATATGCTAAAAATGCAGTTCAGCCCATCCTATCGTTCAGTCAAAATCAAATTCCAAAGTAGAAATGGAAGCTCAGAAGTTCAAGCCAGTATTTGAAAAATCTTTTTACACTGGATGTTTTTGTTTTTTAATTCAGTAAAGAAATTAAACTACTGGTACCTTGTGGTTGTTTTTTCCCCTCTATGAAATTCTTGAACAGAATCAAATTGACACTACTTCAGATGCACTGCTTTTAAAAATCTCAAAGATTATCCAGGTAGTGGCACATTTAGATTCAGCTTTTGTTTTCTACGGCTATTTTTATGTTTTCTTCAATTTAAACACTTGAGAATATTAAAGGATTTAATCACAAAGCAACTCTTACTGTTTTGACTTCTTTGGATTTGTGTGAGTTTCTCTGTGCACACAGCAGTGAAGGTGAAAAGAATGTAGCTCAGTGTGATGGCAGGGGCAGGGCTAGTTGTACCATTTTCTCCTTCCATCTTTTCTCCATGAACACAGCCATTTTCACAGAGGCATACCGGCATTCATCTGCCTCCATTCATCATGACACAACCACAGTTTTCAATTGAAAAATGTTAGAAAGTCACCCAAGTGTGTCATAATGTGTGAACTGTGTAAACTGAAAATATGTACATAACAAATGATGAATGTCACGCTCACTTTTAGAAATTGTAGAGATGTACTTAGCTGCTCTTTAGACCTTTTGAATGACACATTAAAATAGTCCATCAGATGTCCACGGGACATTTTGGATATATTGTCACTGGATGTGTGACAGGACATTGAGACTGTACAAATATGTAAATAGTGTAAATGATGACCAATGCTCAGTTTTAGAAATGACAGAGATGCCCCTCTGTCCTTTTACAGTAGCTCTTCTAAATGACGGCACCATGATTTGAGGCTACAAACAAACGTACCACTGAAGGAAAAGCTACAGCAGGAGAAGACTTAGACTGGGCTGTCCTCCTGGGTGCAGTTTACACAATTATCTGCAAAGGTTATTATACTCAAGCTGTAAATACCTTCAGCGATGCCTCTTCTAATTCAAACCACAGACAGAAGGCTTTAGTCACAGACAATGCTTCCGAAGCATTTTTCTGACTTTGTAATTAATCATGGTTTCTTACTGTAGTCACTTACTTTTTGCATGATGTGCATTATTGCACAGTCACTGAATCGAGTTAATTCTGACTCAGGGACTCTTTTACAGACTGGCAATGCAACAGCTGTGGCATTAACTCTGAATTTGAATCTGAATAAAAAGGCTTTCTGGGGAAGTGGAGCTGAAAGAGTGTGATTCTTGCTTCTGTTGTTGTTGAGTTATCTTGACTTGTTTTATTGAAGGCCGCTGAAATAAATGGAATTCTTCAGTTCATAAATTTATTGCAATTTAATAAGCATCCAAGGAAAATCCAGACTGAGAGGCAGACAGACAGACAAATGAGGTTAAAACTTTAATTATCCCAAAGGAAATTCTTTTGCCAGATATTACTCAGAAAACAAATGTGCATGACACGGGAAATATATAAGATATGTTACGTTACTGAAAATAAAAATAAGATTAGAAATGAAAAGTAAAAAGTAATACTGGCAATTACTATGAGGTAAAGTAATATCACACATTAGGGAAGAAATGTTGAAAATACAAAAAGCATTGCGATGTGTATCTTTATTGCCTAAAATAAAACAATCATTTTATCTATTTAGATTTTACAGATATGGCACTGTTGCACTGTACTGATTTTAAAACAGGACATGTTGCAGAAATGACTCAAATGCTTTATTATTCCTCCATACGCTCCCACCTCTTAGAAAATGACTGAAAAACCTGTTTTAGTGCCTTTTACAACCACACCATTGTAGGAAATTATCACAAAGTGAACTTTGGCCTTTAAAAATAATGACTACCTAATGTAATCACCGTGTCACAGAGATGTTAACTGTGTGTTAGTAACATGGTATCTCTCCTCAGCAGCACTGCACCGGCTGGACTTTGACCAGTCGTCACACAGAACGCTGAGTCAAACATTAAAGCTCATGTTGACGCTGATGGTGGTCGATGTGGCTTCACTTTGCCCTGTTTAGGTAACACATTGATTTGGTATAGAATGAATCAGCTGTAAACCGATATTTTGACATTTAGGAAGGATGGAAGAAAATGTTTTGATGGCCTGCAGAACACACACATGGAAAGGTATGCTGCTCATTTATATTTTGTCTATTATGGGTATAAATAGATGCATTTATAGTCTTTTGGGAGTTTATATATCAGGATTAACGTTGCCAGTGGGCAGTGCTACTCATCTGAATGAATTATGTGTGTATTCTTTATAGTAACAAATATGCTGGATGCAGATCTTATTCATAATAAATTTGGAAAGCAGTGTTTTTAATTAATCCAATTCTTGTCTGTCTTTAATGAGGAATATTTGCTTATCTAAGTGTAGGGCAGTAGAATAGTGTAAAACACTGATCCAGTGACATATCGAACTGTTGTTCAATAATGCTGTGTGCTGTCAGGAGACAAACTCTGTCCTCAGGAGCTGAGGACTGTCCTCCTGGGCCACGACTGGCTGGAGAAGAGTTTGACAGGAAACACCATCCTCGGCCAACAGATGTTCGACATCAGCAGAGACGTGAAGATGTGTGTTAAGAGACAAGGCATTCTTCATGGTGGCCGTAAAGTGGTCGTGATCAGTACCCCTGAGAGATGGATCCACTACTCAGTTCAAAAGCCCGGCACAGTGAATGTGAACATGGCCACCTGCATGGCCATGTGCCCACCTGGACCTCACGCCTTCCTCATGGTTATTCCAATCAGCTCCCACAGAGGCAGGGAGTGGACAGTAGAGGGACCGCTCGAGCTGCTGGATGACACCCTGTGGAGAAACACGATAGTGATATTCACCAGAAGTGAGCGGCTGAGAGGGGTTTCTGTGGAGAGCTACACTGCAAAATATGAGTTTCTTAAGGCCATTTTAGAGAAATGTGGGCATAGATACCACCTTTTAGACACAAGCATGTGGGGAAAAGATGATGATGCTCAGGTTGCAGAACTTTTGGAGAAGATCGATGCAATGGTCGAAGGAAACATAAAGTCAAGAGGAGTTGGTTATGTGACCTCAAAAGAAGTCTGTAGGATAAATGAGAGGAAAAGGAAAGAGGTAGAGGAGGGGGCGACTTTGAGGCGAATGAATGCACAGATGGCCAGAAGTACACTCAGCTCTTTAAAGGGTAAGCATCACTTACTGCAGCTATAATCAATCATGTTTACAATAACAATGGATCATATGACATTGCGTGATGTGAAAGCGGTCACTTTTAGGAAAAAAATTCACACCGACTCTGCAGTTCCCTCAGCTCTGTGGATCTCTCACCTCTTTGTTGAGGTGTCTGTCTCACTTCAACATCAGCACTCTCACAGTATCAATTAAACCAGAGCAAGCAGCTGTTCATAGCAAAAAAAAGCTAAAAAAAAAGCACTGCACTTTGTGTTTTTGTCATCAAATGACAAAAGACAAAGTTAAAAACTCGCTGGCAAACATAATAGAGTGTTGTGTCTTATAGAGCCCAGAAAGGAGAGCAGATAATAACTTAATAATAACAGGGCTTATAAAGAAAGTTGGCCCTTTTTAATGCTATTTAACATTGAATCATGATTGATATAAAGTGGCCCTTTTGACTAGAATTAAAAGACTCTTTCATGTCAAAGTGAAAATGGATGTCCTCAAAATGATGTCAACCAATTTAAATTATAAAGTGTGAAATAAGTGACTGCGTTAAGTATTCACCCTCTTCAAGTCAGTATTTAGTAAATTCACATTTGTTCATAATTACAGCATTAAGCCTTTGTAGGTAGGTCAAAAACCAGCCTTGCGCATCTGGACACTGCAGTTTTACCCCATTATTCTTTGCAAAATTTTTCAAGCTCTGTCAAGTTGCATGGCTATCATGAGTCAACAACCCTTTTCAAATCCAGACACAAATTCAATTTTTGTGTAGTTCCAGCTGTATGCTTTGGAACATCATCTTGTTGGAAAGCAAAAATTCTCCCAAGTACCAGTTCTCCTGAGGACTGCATCAGGTTGTCCTCCAGGATTTCCCTGGACTTTGCTGCATTCATTTCTACCTTCACAAGCTGCTAATTAAAGTATCCTATCATGATGATGCCACCACCATGCTTCACAATGGGGATGGTGTGTTTGTAATGATGCATGCCTACCAAGCAGAGCATCTAATCTTATGTGCAAAAATGTTTAACTTTGGTCTCATCACACCAAAGAACCTTTTTCCAGTTGTTTTTAGAGTTTTCCACAGGCCTTCTTTTTAACTCTAGTTGAGATTTAATATGAGCTTTATTTAACATTTGCTTTCTCCTGCCACTCTTCCATAAAGATTTGACAGATGAAGAATAGGCAACAGTTGCTCTATACACAGTCTCTCCCATCTGAGCTTGTAACTCCTTCAGAGGAGTCATCCCTGTCTTGGTGGCCTCCCTCACCTGTCACTTTCTTGCACAATCACTGAGTTTTTGAGAATGGCCTGCTGTCGGCAGATTTACACGTGCAATATTCCTTTCATTTCTTTATGACAGATTTAACTGTACTCCAAGTGATATTCAGTGACTTGGAAATTCTCTTGTATTCATCCCCTGACTTTCGCTCTCCAAACACCTTTTCACTAAGTTGTTTGGAGTGTTCTTCTGTCGTCATGGTGTAGTTACAGCCAGTAGTACTGATTCAGCATTTAAACCTTCCAGATCCAGGTGTCTCAATACGACAGTTTATACTTGAGACACATTCACTGGACTTAGATGATGTCCATTTCACCAATTGTGTGACTTTTAGCACCAAGTAACTGCACTTGTGTTGAATTAGGTGAGCCACTTTGAAGGAGGTGGAGACTTATGCAATCACATTTTGTCTGTAATGAATTGATATCATTTTGTAGAAATGCAAGTTTTCACTTTGACCTGAAAGAGTCTTTTCTTTGTCAATTCTAGTAAAATATATATGTATATATATGTGTGTGTGTGTGTGTGTGTGTGTGTGTGTGTGTGTGTATGCATGTATAATTGATCTTGATTCAATGTTGAAAAGTGATAAAAGGGGAAAACTTCCAAGGGGGGTGAATACTTTTTGTAGGTACTGCATATTTAGTTGGACAGAATCATGACTAAAATGAATGGTAATGTTGATCTGTAGCTGTTGGTCATGTAAATAGGCCAGTGTCTTCACCATATCAACATATAGGTAGTAACATTTCAGTGTATTGACCAAAGGTTGTTATTTCTCCCTCCACACCATCAAAATCAGTTTGTGAAGGGTTCATGTTTGTAGTATATTAAAAAAGTCTCTTTGAACAAATTTTGCCAAACCTAACATCATGGGATATTCATAAGATATATGTCATTGTCATTTTTTAAATTGTAACAAAGCAGTTCTGACACTAATATTGGTGCCTAAATCCTGACTTTTTTTCAAATCCAGGAGAATCCCCCTCGATTCCAACGCTTCGAATTCTGGTTGTTGGACCGAGGCAGGTTGGAAAGAGCTCAGCTGGAAACACTATTCTTGGAGATGAAGTCTTTCCTGCTGGACATCCAACTAGACAGTGCACTGAGAGACATGGTGACAATGACAAAAAGCAAGTCAGTGTTGTTGACACTCCTGGCTGGTATGGGAGATACTGCTCTGAGGACACTCCACAGGCGTTACGACAGCAGATTACCCACAGTGCATCTCTGTGTGCTCCTATTTCTCATGCCGTGTTAGTGGTTGTACGCTGCGACGAGACCTTCACTGAAACTGACAGGATGAAAGTGGAGGAACACTTGAGCTTGCTGGGATTTTGGGTGTGGACTCAAGCCATGGTGTTGTTCACATGGGGAGATCATCTGGGAGTCACGCCCATCGAGGAGCACATTGAACGATGGCCTGCACTTCAGTGGCTGGTGGACAAATGTGGAAACAGATACCATGTTTTTGATAACTCCAACAGGCTCAGAGACATTCAGGTTAGAGAACTACTGGAGAAGATTGAGGAGACGGTGATGGGGAATGATACTGAGAACTTGCTGAAGAGTTTAATGAATCTCCAACAAAGCAATAAAAAGCTGGAGAAAAGCTCCAAAAAGACTGCAAGGCAGCTCAAGAAAGCAAAGGAGGAGACTGATCTCCTGAGACAAATGGTCAAGGAGACAGAGAGAACAGTAGAAGACATGATTAAGACAGCCAAAGAAAAAGATGAGCAGGTTAAATCTCTGAAGATGTCAACAGAGACAGAGAGGAAGAGAGAAATGAAGCAAAAGAAAGATAATGAGGAAGAGATTAGCAAGAGATTAGTGGAGGCTGAGAAAGAGAACAACCAGCTCAAACAGGTCATTATGGAGAATGACAAACTGATAACAAGCCTGAGTGACAGGTGTGCTGTCAAAGATGGTCTCATAGAAGCTACAAAGCAAAATAGCGAGGCAAACAAGGAAATGCTAGAGGAAAAGGTGAAGAAAGAAGAGCGAGAGAATGCAGCTTTAAAGAAAAAGTGTGAGGAGAAAGATAAAGAGCTGGAGCGACTGGCGGTGGCTCACAAAAGAGAATCAGGAGAGCTCAAAGAGAGAACTGAGCAACTGAGGAGAGAAAACGAAGATACAAAGAAAATGCTGAAGGCAACGATTGAAGGGATGCAGAGACACTGCCAGAAAAAAGAAACTAATGGAACAAATGAAGTGAGCACTGTGCACTTCAATAAAAGTAACCACAACAGAAAAACAATGACAGACCTCAAGTCACTGGAGGTCTGTCATAGCAGACAACCAAAATGGGCATTCACTATACCACCGAATCACCATCAAGACACCACCAAACCCAGTGAGTATGATTTAATTAGGTAACAGTGATGGTTACATAAATGATGACAGTCCTCTGACTGACTGATACATTCACTCTTTAAGTTACAGAACAGACAGAACAGAAAAGCCAAGTGTTGGATAAAAGCATCAGCCTCCATGAGAAGGTGAGTGAAATGACAATTATTAACATTTAATGCAAATATATTAAAAAGTCCAAGCAGAAAAAATCATTACCCTGAAAATTGTATGAGTGAGTACATACAGTCGAAGAGATATTTGTGCAAAATGTCATAATTATATCGTAGTTTATTAACTCTAAGTGGAGAAACTAATTGTGTAACACTAGTTTAACCTGAGGCTGCACGGTGGCTCGGTTGTTAGCACCTTCGTCTAACAGCTAGAAGATCCCCGGTTCGTGTCCTGGTTAGGACTCCTGGGATCACATAGGGCTTACAAAACAATTTCATCAAAGCTGTCTTGGATATTTTGCACATGAAACATTATATTTTTTGACTGTAAACCTTCTGATCATGTATCATCATTACATTTAGGTTATGTGATCATATATTTCTATACACATATAGGAAATATGACCCTAAAGGGGTCATATTGAATATTTGAATTTTTTTTTTCAACAAAACACACAACAGTTGAACCATATCAATAAGAATAAATCCCCTAAATGTTTCCTTTCTTTTCCAACACGATCACACATGAATATATTCAATACATTTCATGACATGTTGCTTTCAAACTCTCCTGAAACACAACACGCCGTTGGAATTCATTCATCAGTTTTTGAGGTAAGTGGCAAATGCTGTTGGGCAGCTGGTGCTCATTGAATAATCTAAAGTCACAGGGATTCATCATTTGGGAAACAGGAACATCTTTTCCTAATTTAATGGCAATCAAGCAATTTTGGCAGCATCAAGTCAATAAAATGTTAAAACTCTGGGTTGAAATATTGGATTTAAACACCAACAGATGGACTGGCCTATTAATCTAACTAAGTTTCCATCCCCAGAGCTGCATCGCTGACATGGCAGAAAACCTTGAGAGCTATGTGACATTTGGCAATTTAGATACACACGGTAGAGTTTGTTCTGAATTTTACATAATTCCATGTTATGAAGTGCTACTAATCATTTATGGCTATTATTTTTTTTCCAAATGAGATTGGCTTATCAATTTTTTTTTGAAAAATAGAACAACTTAGATTCAGATTAGTTCTTGAATTAGCTTTAAATGTGAATACTTTACCAAACAGAGAATTTACCTGAGATTTTACCAAAATGGAGAAGTTATTTCAGGCATGCATAGTTCTGGCAGAAAAGTCTTTCATAGACAGTGTTAGGTGATTACAGCTTTTCTTTGAACACTTTAAAAGCTTGGATGAAAATAACCCATTCTCAGATGAATCACTCCTAAACAATTTACTGATTACACAACAATATCTGTGTGTTTACTTGTCCTATTTTGCAGCTGTGTTGGTCTCAAGCAGCCTGAAGTAATCTGTATTCCTGCCAATAATACAGTGTCTTGCTCAAAAATGAAGACATATTAGGCAATATAGTCTTGTATGTTTTATTGTGTTCATTGGTTCTTGTTTTTAACTGGGGCAGGAGCCTGCTGTATTAATGCAGTTAATCTGATTCTGTGTCCACAGAGAGACCCTCCAGGGCAACTTGAGGCCGACTGGACTACATCATGGCTGAGAGCTGGAGGTGCAGCGCTGGGAGCTGCAGTCGGGGTCCTGGCTGCTTCCTTCAGGGTCACTACAGGGTTAAGTGCCAGGTCGGCTGGTGGAGCTGCAGCTGGAGCTCTGCTGGGCTGCTTCCTGGTCCAAGCAGCCGGATCCCAACAGTCGAGAAACCTGAGATGTCGCTGAAGTATCATGGACATAAAATTCCCGATTACCAGCACAGCATCTCGGTAACTATCATGGGACTCCCAATGACCACCGTATTCAAATCACACACATCGTGAGGTTCATGTGCACTTGTGGCCTGTACTTCTACCTCAGTTAACTTAGGTATCTGTTATCTACGTAGATTTTAGCTTTTGTTCAGATGTAGCGGACACAGACTTCCCCCTCTCTGTGGAATGCTAAGTATCAAAGAACACCAGGTAAAAACAACACATTTGGGTAGACTCTGTGTCTACTCCCATCATTAAACTGCCACATTGAACACTACCCAGGCCTGTGAAGCTAACCATCTTCAGGAAGGATCACCATTTGAAACTCAACTTCAAAGAGGGACTGGCTGCAAATCACACTGATTTGGTGAATGTTTTTCCTGCATCTCCCCCATGGACTCATTTAAAACCCTTCCACTCCTAACTGATAAGGAGAGGCCATAAATTGTGGCCACATACCAGAGGAACAGTTGGAATTGTGTCTTACCTTCATCCATTCATACAGGCATGGACTAAATAACTACGGTTCTGTTTATGTGTTTCATGTGTTTGTACCTGCATCAGCCTCAACATGATGTCCTATATCAACTGTCCAAAAATCGCATTTCTAAGTAAAATGGGAACCAAGCTAAGGTTTTACAAGAATATTCACATCTCTAACATGGACCCACAGTGCCATCTAGCGACATCAGATACACGGGAGTGCCGACATTAAACAACCAATTGTAGTGATATGTTGTCATGAATTAAAAATGATAGTGGGGGAAATCTGACATATTTTGCTACTACATTTCATCCAATGTGTTATATTCACCAGTTATAACATGAACGTGATAACAAACACAATCGCATATTAACATATGAGAATTTTATATTTCATTCCTATTTTGGTGCAGTCTATCACGTAATGACGTATATGTATGTTACCAATCTTTTGTTTCATATCGATGGGTCATGGTGAGAGATGGATAGATCGTTTTTTGCGCACATAACATACTTTTTGTATTTCAATCTGAGATGGCAATTTGCTCTTCTTTTAGACAAAGAAACAGAGTCAGATTACCAGTCTTAGCGGGAAACGGCTATCCACGCCCAAAATAAACACCCACCAGAAGCCAGAGGATAAAAAGTGGAAAACCGCTTTGTCCTGAGCTCTTGCCGTTTTTTCTTTTTAGGCTCTTGCCGTCTTCCGTTTCCCGGCTCTTGCCATCTTTTCTTTTTAGGCTCTTTCTTTACAAAATTTCCTTGCTCTATCTTCCTTACCATTTTTCCTTATGTTCCGCGCTTTTACCTTTTTGTCTTCGCCTAGTTTTTAAGTTAAATTTTTGCGCGTCTTATTGTTGTGGCTCTTTGTTAATCTTTTAGACCTTTTTTATTTAGATTGTGCTCACCCTCATCTAAGTCCGAGCTGCTTCACTACTGCTTCTTCTTCCAGCCGAAAACTGTTCTAACAGAACAGTTTTTAATTTTTTTTAGAGATTTTGCGGCTAACACCAAACGCCGTCAAGTCTAACAGAGCCACAGTTAATAATCAAGTTATTCTCCATCAACCCGGACGACTGGGCACTCCGCTCCCGGCTGCCTACCACCGACCAACATCTGCGTGCCAACGCCAAGATTCTGCTGACAGAATCTCTGGTCCTACACGGCTGTGAGGGCTCCAACGGCAGAACGTTGCCTAGCAACCGAGACGACGCTCCGGAAAGCATCCACAGAGGCTCGTCACTCAACGGTTCCATTACGTTCCAGCTCACGGAGGCTCCGACCAGACCGCTCTGTTCAAAAGTAGGCAAAGCCCACCTCTCTATCTGCTCCTGATTGGGTTGATGCTGTAATAACTTGATAACAGGTTTAATTTTAGCGTATCATTCGTTAATCTAAATCAGAACTTTAGATCGTTGGCTAATTACCCTTCTTTCACCATCATCCTCGTCATTCTGTTTGATAATCTGACATCACACATTCACCATACACACACTCTGACTCAACTGCTATAGCTCATGTATGTATATTAGTAGATTAGTTAATAAATGTATCCATTTAGACCAATTCTTGATTCGGTGTTTTTCTTTGTGTGGGAACTGAGGTCAATTTAATCAGAATTCACGACTTTCAGCTAAGAGACTGTTCTACTTCATTCAATTAAAGTTTCTTTGAGACTTAATCTAGAATGATAATTTTCTCAGTAATCTGAGATGGTGCCCCTTCATTAACGAGTGCAAATGTTCATTAAAAAGTGTAGCTATGCTGCCTTATATTGGTGCATACGTACGCTACACAGATGTTACAGATATTTATTACCCATACACTGTACATATAAAAACTGTTAATATAGTGGCTATTGCATGTTTTTTTTATCACTTCAACATTGAAACTTTGTGTCTTGCCTGAGTCATGACTCCAGAGGGGAAAGAAAAAAACATTTTCTGGGCTGAGAAATCCAGTTGTTCTAATTAGAAGAGGATACAGGTGATTGAAGTCATACCTCTTGGAAGTCATGTTAAAAACTGATTTAGTGAGAATGTACATTTCCTTTTTCTATTCATGTTCTAAGTTAATTAAAATATTCCTGCACAGAGAAAAGAACTGAATTGCTTTGAAGGGCCTGAACATCTTCGCAGATGTTTTACTTGTTGTGTCTGACTTCTGTTCAGGGTGTTTTGGCTCCATGCTGGTAAATTGGTGGTAAAACATTCTCTTTTATGGCAGGGTTTTGATCTACAAGATCTTCCTCATGAGAAAGAAACAGAAAAACAGACATTTCTTTGTAATCAGCACAAATGAACTGCTGCTCAGGAGGTAACAGAGAAAAAACAAAATGTTTTCAAGTGTCTCACATGTATTATAAAAGGTCTTACTGGTGGTTCTGTTTGTTCTCTAATAATTAGCTACAGCTTCTACAAGAAATGCCTGTTTTTCCCTGTGACACTCAACTGGGAAAGATCTTGTACATCAAAACTCTGCCTTATAAAAGAATGTTTTGAAAGAAGAGAATGAAGCTATATATTTGGAGTCTAACAGTGTGCAAAAATCTTCTTTTTTTGTGACATATAGTCACAACTTTTCTTGAACCTGAATATTTTTACATGCGCACACGTTCGGTCTCGCTCTTCCATGCTAATACTGTCATGATCCCCGCTTCAGCCCCTGCCTGTTTTCCCTGTTTTCCTTCTTTTCTTTCTCCCTCTCTTTCTCCCTTGCCCTCACGCTCTCTTTCCCTCACAATCAGCCCAGCCCTGCCTGTAGACTCCTTGATTGCTGCTATTGAAGGCAGCTGTGTGAATCAGCTCACCTGTGCTCAATCATCCTCTCTCTACAAAAGCTCAGTTCATTCAGCCCACCTCTGCCAGACCATAGACATTCCAACCGTTTCTCTGCCGTTCCCGTTCTGCCTTCAACCTGCCTGCCTTCCCACGATCACCTGCCTCCTTTACCCCTCTGCCTTAGTGTCTTCTCCACCACCCGGATCCTGCCCCCCCAGCCAGCCTCCATTCTGCCTGTGTTTCCACCTGTCTCCTGTCTGCTTTCCCTCAGCCCGCCTGTCCCTCTAGTTTAGTTTCTGGTTGTGAGTATCCTGTTTGGTTTGTTTTGCTTTAGTTAATTTGTATCAGTTTATCCTACTTTGTTTGTTGGTTTAGGTCTTTTGCTTTGTAGTGTATTGTTCATTTTTTGTATTCAGTCAGGTAGCTCCATTCTGTTTTCTCCCTCAGTTCAGTTTCCTGTTTCAGTTGTAGTTAGTTTCTTCTGTCCCCGTTTGTTAGTTAGTTTTTTGTGTACCTATCTGTTTGCCTTGGATTCCCCTCCTCAGTTGTTGGTTATATTTCTTTGGTTTAATTTTGCCCTTACTGTTTTTAGTTGATTTGTTCCTGTTGGTGTTTCCTCTGTTAGTTTTGTTTCCACTAGCGTTGTTTGCAGTTCAGTCCTTTCTTTAATAAATTACTTCTAAAAATCATTCAGCCTGCTCTGGTGTCTGCGCGTGGGCTCTCAGCCACCTCCCGTAACAGTATGGTCTGGCCAAAACAGAACCCAGCGGACACAGAGCCACCCAGTTGTAAAGACCTGTTTCAGGACGATGACTCGGATCAGTACTTCTACCAGTTAATACACTTTTATGGACTGTGGAAAGGGGTGGATTATGCCCCCCTCAAGAAGATCTATCTCTCCTGGGCGCACGAGGAAGCAGCCCGAAAGCCCGAGCTTCTGGCTGCATTACCAAATTTTATTTGGGATTTTATTAACACCCCCACAGTGCAGCCAACTAATTCCCTGTCTGTTCCAGAACCTGCCCCCCAGCTTCCCAAAGACTCGCCTTCTGGAAAGCCTTCCAGAAGGAAGCGTGCTCCCAAAGGACGTCGGACCTCGCCGCTCCCCAGCGCCCCGACCTCGCCGCTCCCCAGCGCCCCGACCTCGCCGCTCCCCAGCTCCCCGACCTCGCCGCTCCCCAGCTCCCCGACCTCGCCGCTCCCCAGCGCCCCGACCTCGCCGCTGCCGAGCGCCGTGGAGGTCCAGCTGCCGAGCGCCGTGGAGGTCCAGCTGCCGAGCGCCTGCATCCTGGCGGTTCTTGTTCCCGAGGGGTTCGCCAGCGCTGCTCACCCGATCCTGTTCCCGAGGGGTTCGCCGACGCTGCCTCACCCGATCCTGTTCCCGAGGGGTTCGCCGACGCTGCCTCACCCGATCCTGTTCCCGAGGGGTTCGCCGACGCTGCCTCACCCGATCCTGTTCCCGAGGGGTTCGCCGACGCTGCCTCACCCGATCCTGTTCCCAAGGGGTTCGCCGACGCTGCCTCACCCGATCCTGTTCCTGGTCCTGTCCCTGAGGGAGTCACCGACACCACCTCATCTGATCCTGATCCTGTTCCGGTTCCAAATCCTGTTCCCGGGAGGGTTGTTGACTCCGCCATGCCTTGCCAGGCTCCAGTTCCGGTCGTGGTCGACTCCGCCTGCCAGGCTCCAGTTCCGGTCGTGGTCGACTTCGCCTGCCAGGCTTCAGTCCGACAAGCCGCCACTCCTGGTCCGTCGATGCTGCCTCACCGGATCCAGATCCCGTTCCCGAGGGGCCCGATGCTGCCGCCTCACCGGATCCAGATCCCGTTCCCGAGGGGCCCGATGCTGCCGCCTCACCGGATCCAGATCCAGATCCCGTTCCCGAGGGGCCCGATGCTGCCGCCTCACCGGATCCAGATCCAGATCCCGTTCCCGAGGGGCCCGATGCTGCCGCCTCACCGGATCCAGATCCAGATCCAGATCCCGTTCCCGAGGGGCCCGATGCTGCCGCCTCACCGGATCCAGATCCAGATCCAGATCCCGTTCCCGAGGGGCCCGATGCTGCCGCCTCACCGGATCCAGATCCAGATCCAGATCCCGTTCCCGAGGGGCCCGATGCTGCCGCCTCACCGGATCCAGATCCAGATCCCGTTCCCGAGGGGCCCGATGCTGCCGCCTCACCGGATCCAGATCCAGATCCCGTTGGGGCCCGATACTGCCGCCTCACGGATCAGATCCAGATCCCGTTGAGGGCCCGATATACCGCCTCACGGATCGGATCCAGATCAGATCCCGTTCAGGGGAGCCCCGATGCTGCCGCCTCACCGGATCCAGATCAGATCAGATCCGTTCCCGAGGAGCCCCGATACTGCCGCCTCACCGGATCAGATTAGATCCAGATCCCGTTCCCGAGGGGCCCGATGCTGCCGCCTCACCGGATCCAGATCCAGATCCAGATCCCGTTCCCGAGGGGCCCGATGCTGCCGCCTCACCGGATCCAGATCCAGATCCAGATCCCGTTCCCGAGGGGCCCGATGCTGCCGCCTCACCGGATCCAGATCCAGATCCAGATCCCGTTCCCGAGGGGCCCGATGCTGCCGCCTCACCGGATCCAGATCCAGATCCCGTTCCCGAGGGGCCCGATGCTGCCGCCTCACCGGATCCAGATCCGGTGAGGCGGCAGATGTCAAACTATTTGTAATCTGTAATCAGATTACAAACTATTTGTAATCTGGATCTGCCGCCTCACCGGATCCAGATCCAGATCCCGTTCCCGAGGGGCCCGATGCTGCCGCCTCACCGGATCCAGATCC